>APFE030670902.1:0-253350 GCA_000404065.3 Pinus taeda | reverse complement strand
CGCAGGGGGGGGATGGCCACCCCCCCGAACCGCCGCAGGGGGGGGGGAAGTCCCCCCTGCATGGAGGGGTGCACAATATTCCTAGGGTATACATCCTGTTGAAACCATTTGAATACAGAATAAAATCAGGCTCCACACCTAACACGCACTGCATAGAGCTGTGCATCAGGTAGTCCTTCCTCCAATTTGTTGGGTCCTCACCATTCTCAATTCACGATAGGTGATCTAAGCCTGCGTTTAGGCATCCCAACTTTACGATGACCTCGAAGTCATATTCTTGAAACAATAACAACCATCTACAAATGCGCCCCCCAACACAGGCTTGTTCACCAAGTATTTCAACGCGAAATGGTCAATATACATCTTGAAGTGCCCATCAAGTAGATAGTGGCAGTATTTCTGGAGCACGTATACCATCGTCAATCCCTCGCGCTCAATAGTAGAGTAGTTATTTTCGGCTTTGGACAATCATCGGCTTGTGAACACAATCGGGTGATCATTGCCTTCCGCTCCTTCCTGCATGAGTACAGTGCCTTGCGTGATACATGATGCATCAACATGTACATGAAATTCGTTGTCCGATTTTAGGAAAACCAAAATGGGACCGGATGCCATTTTTCCTTGAGAATCTCCATAATTTTCTTACAATCATCATTCTAACAATATGTAGCATCCTTTTTCAACAACTGTTCCATTAGTGCCATGATTTGTACATAGCTCTTAATAAACTTTCCATAATAGCCAGTGTGCCCCAACGTGGTGTGGAGTTGTTTGACACTTTGTGCTACTTCCAGATTGAGTATGGCAGTAATCTTCATAGGGTCCACCATCAAGCCTTGTCTACAGACCAAATGGCTGAGAAAATTTCCAAAGGGGATGAGGAAGGTGCACTTCTTAAGATTCAGCGCAATTTGGTGTCGTCGGCAAGTATCCAGCATCAACTGTAAGCTCGCTATATTTTTCTTGACTAACCCAAATATAGTACAATCGTCAAAATAAACTTCCAAAAACTTGTGGATGAATTCCTTGAATATGGCCACCACTTCGCACGAAAATATCGCTGGCGCATTCTTCAACCCAAAGGGAATAACAATGTACTAAAAACAACCCCATTCGGTTGTGAAGGTTGTCTTGCTCCTATCTTCCGGCGTGATCTTGATCTGATGGTACCCTGAGAACCCATCCGTGAATGAGTAAGCTTCCTGTCTACCAACATTCTCCAATACTTCATCTGTAAATGGTGTCAGGAATGGATCATGAACACGGGCATCATTAAGTTTTCTGAGGTCTACACAAATTCAAATTTCACCCTTCTATTTTTTCTCCTACACTATCATAGGACTCACCCAGTCGGACTCTTCCACTAGTTCAATAATTCCTGCTGCAAGCATTTTGTCCAATTCTTCACAGACCTTTTCCTTATACTTCATATTCAAATAGTAGGGATGCTGCTTAACTGGCTTCGTGTCAAGTTTCAGAGTTATCTTCATCATCCCTAGGTTGCCGAGGATCCCTTTTAACTCTGTGATTTTGGTCAAGAATAAGTCTTGATATTCGCGAAGTAACTCGACGACCTTATCCACTGTGGCATCATCCTAATAGTCCCCAAGGGTCACGTACTTTGGCTCCGCATATGCACCAATGTTTACCTATTTTGTTTTAAATGGTGCAGTGATGTCGGGGTCCTTGATTGACGGTCCTCAAAATTTGCGACTCCCTTCTATTTCTAGAGTATTAATATTTCAGGGGTCATCATCATCATCCTTCACTTGGATGTTGTAACATTCTAGGGCATGGCTTAATTGAGGTGACCATACTGGTTGAATTATTTCCCATGGTTCCTGTGGTATTTTGAAAATGGCAGCTTTCACAACTTGCAGTGCATCGTCAATAGTATCCGCCCATAGGTCTTCAAATGAGAACATTAACAAAAATCCCTCACGCAAGATATCCCATTCACCCATACCATGTCAGAGTTCTATCTTAGTATACCAGTTTCTTGGGATGACATCTAGGGTATGATAAAATAAGTGTACCCATTTAGGCTAGGGTTCCTCTCCATAGGCTTTGGTCCATTTTGTGAGGTGTGTCCGTGGGTCATCGCTTCCATTGTATTTCTCAGTTATTCATAGTTTCAGCTTCCCAAACCTGTGTTGCATCATACTCCTACAGCCGTGCCAATGTTCAAGGTTTCCTTCATGTGTTCCCCACCAACGCACAGGTGTCATGTGCAGCACCCACTTTAATGCATCGAACCTCTGGTGCTTTGGTACTGCACTCTCAAAATTGTTCAAGAATTCATCCACTGTTGTAAATCCATCATATGTGGGTAGGTATCTAGCCTGCGCGGTTACGTAACGCAATGATTTTGTCATCATATTACAATTTAGTATCGTCACTTCACTCAACCAATTGTGTTAGTGTTCGTCTTCTTCATCTAAATCCAAAGGGTAGGAACCTATGCGCTCCCACAAGACCTTCCACCTGCAATCGGATTTAGCCAATCCTAGTTTCATGTGGTTATCTTGTAAATACAATATAGCTCCTCATCATCTCCATCGGCATGCACGGGTTCAGTGTAGTGCTCTCCTTCAGCTGGATCCAGCAGAACTACTACGCATAAGGACTTTTTCTCGAATATCATCTTTTGTTTTTTTAGGTTGATGACTCCATTCATATCCATGGTCCAGTCTATTCCTAGCAATGTGGGATAAGGGTTACTTTCATCTCCAATCTCTATTACCTTGAAGTCCATCTACGTGCTTGCACCTTCGATATCCACTATTACCCCTTGCAATCTCCCCATGGGCAATATTTTTTGTTGGTTCGCCATTCGTAGTTAAATAGGAGACCATTGTAACATGGGCTTTCCCATGTGTTCCCAAGGCTATTTTGGTAACATGTGCACATCTGAACACAGGTCTAGGATTACCTGATCCATCTCATATTCGCCAATTTGCACTATCAACCGCATTTCCCTCCTAGTGCACAAAGCATGCTTCCCCATCTTTTGAACTACGCGCGGTTCCCCTAACCCTGTGCACCTAGCGATCAGCTCTTGTAGTCCTTTGACTACCTTATTGTCATGTAGCAGCTTCATGCATGTCTCTAAAAAGGTAGTTAGCATAGAAGGATCCAGTTCTGTCTTTGGGTGATCCTTACTACCTGAAGTAGAGGTCTCTGCAAAGCTCTTCTTAGCTTCCATAAATGTTTTCTTGGCATGTTATAAGTCAAACTCAAGTTCCTTTGTAGGAGCCTTGTGTACCCAGGTATCTTCCTCAGGCTGCTTCCCCTTATCCTCCCCTGTGGTTGCACCACTTCTAAGCATCATGTTCACATTGGGGTCTTCTTTGCGTGGTTCATACCTCATCATTTGGATATTTTGCATTGGAGTAGGCTATAGCACCCCTTTTTCATGCATTTGTGTGATCAGCGTTGGGAAATCTACCATTTCATGATCAAACTACTCACAATACAAGCAAGATATTCTCGTTAGGTTAGTACAATCACGAGCGTAGTGCCCGGCTCCTCTACAATTGTAACAGATTAGTTGTTTGCGGCCCCTTCTGGGCCCCATTCCTCCTCGTCCTCAACCTCGCCCTTGAAATCCACCTCGTGCTATTGCTGTAGTTGGATCAAAGCCTCGCATTTTTGTCTACATTTGATAAGCTGGGGTCATATCCATCATTAGCTCATAGCTCCAACATGTCCAGTCATCATCGCCCATTGATCTACAGAAATTACAATACAATTGTTGCGGAGTCTATGTGTACTTTTGCAACAGGTGACAATTGTCTATCATGTGCTTTCCTCCCACTTGACAAATCACGCACTAGAGCGTAAGTGCCACACTTAGGACCACCTGTGCCTCTAATCTCAATGACATTGGTCCCCCTCCCACCAAATAGCTCGTGAATACTGGACAGTGATCCTTATCATGGCCCTGGCCTTTACATTTTACGCACCACACTTCTTCACGTGCCTCTAGCCAGGGTGCCCTATCCTGCTTCAAACTCTGCATCTCCAAGAATAGGTTTTGTAGTTGCACATGGATTTGTTGGACTCCCAACCCCAAATCCTATATCGGTGTTTCATGCAACCTCATCGCCATTTCCAATGCTTCTGCCTAGGTTGAGGGCTTCTGTTGTGACAATGTCATCCTCAGGTGTGGTGTCAAAGATGCCACAAACCATGCATAGTGTTGCACATCCGTCACTGTCATATTAGCCTCGTGAATCATACTTTTCAACCTCTGATTTAGATCCCAGGGGGTTTCACCTGGAAGCATTGCGATCTCCTTAAATCCAATGATCGACTGCATCTCTGATTTTGGCCGACTAAATTCTTTGTCCAACGCAATTTGGATTTCCGTTATTCTGGCGTTCGGGTGATCATTCGAGTGCTTGATATACCATGTCAGTGCACAATCCTACAACACACTTACCAATGTGGCCTTCTTAATGTTATCATCTGTAACCCCATGTGCCTCCCACACTGCTCTTACTACAAACCAAAACTGATTTGCATCTTCATTTCCTACTCCTCTAAATACATGCATCTTGATCACGCTTGCCATGCTAAACTGCTGGTTTGGTGGAGGCAGTGTGGGTGAAGATGGAGGTGAATGAGGTGACACAAGTGGTGGTGTTAGTAGGGATGATAACTGCAGAATGCGTTGTCTTATCAAACTGACCACACTCCTCGGAGAAACCCAAGTGCACTCTTCCTCGCCCACTTGTAGAGGTGAAATTAAAGGATTGTTTCCTCACCCTTTGATACCTTTGTAGACCTTTCTGTTCCATGTCATTCCACTCATTAATGTATTCGCATCGCCCATTTTTCACATAATAGCATCTTAATCCAGGTATTCAAATATTGGATGTACTTACCTCGCAGTCCCTTGAGAAAACATCTTTCTGCTTTACTGTAGCTGACAATCATGTCTGTCGCAAATTCAATGATAAACCCTCCTATTATATGATCCAGCCAATGGTCTATGGCCTACGTGATCTTATCTTCAAATGCCTCTAGCCTACGCACCAACTCTGGAGTCCACACTATCGGTTGATCGAGCTTGCACCTTCCCTGGCTGTCTGCTAGCCTCACAATCCAATCATATAGCTCTGAAGAGAAGGTCGCGAAGAAGATCTCATGGATTTCCATATATATGAAGCAATCCAACCACCTCTTCTCAGATATATGTGGGGTTTTGTTTTTTTGTATCACGAACTTGTGAAGCTTTTGATCCAACCAATCTTCAATTTCCTTCTTCGTAGGTTCCTGTGTTCTGACATCAGACATCCCTTAGGAAGTTCCTAGTCCCAGCAACGAAACTATTTGTTGGCTTATTGGGGCCTGACCCAGGTTCAAAAGTGTTTAGCCAAACAAATCTTGAAACTACCGGCCCTTTTGGCAAGAGTCCGTAGAGCGCGGACTAAGGTCTCACCTGAGGTAGTATGGGAGGGTGCTAGAACTAGGTTTCTACACCCTAGGGATGTCTTGATGAAGTTTGGAAAGTTCACGAACTAAGCCTACGAGTTGTGCTACTTCCGCGCAGCCATCTGTTCAATGCAACTACCTTTGCATGGCTAAGATGACAAGCATGAATGCTCTTTACCCTTTCTATGCTTAGTATTATTATAGCACAAGAATTAAATTAAGTAGGCCCAATACATTCAGTTACCATTTAACATAAACAGACATGTGCACAATCATAAACCATAAATAGATGCATAAACTAGAATATAGAAACAGATACACAATATTCCAAAACCAACTTATCTTTATTAATGCCTTTTCCAGTTACAATCCACTTCCTACCCTGCACACTCAGCTGTAGGGGTTTTCGCACACACCTGCAGAGCCTACTCTTACTACTACCATCTACGACTCAAACTTATAGACTCAAAGCGAATACTACATTCAGAAAACCATATCACTTCATCACATCACATAAAGCTACATTCTACACTTAGAGCCTCACTCTTATTTATACATTCCCATGGTCTGCGGACCATGGGTAAGCTAACACATTCTAGATAAATTTAGAATATTTTAGGGTTGACTACCCTTAGACTTGACCCATTACAATTCGTGCTCTATGCACTTCACGAAGCCTTTACAATACCAGTACCCAAAATTGTGGGCTTTAAGCCCAAAAAACATTACGCGAGGGATCTACTGCCAAACACCTTTGTAGGAGCCTTGCAAACCCATGTATCTTCCTCGGGTTGCTTCCCCTTATCTTCCCCTATGGTCACGCCACTTCTGAGCATCATGTTCACATTGGGGTCTTCTTCGTGCGATTCAAACCTCATCATTTGGATATTCTGAGTCAGAGCAGGCTGAAGTACTCCTTTCTCATGCATCTGTGTGATCAACGTAGGACAATCTACTACTTCATGATTAAATTGAGCATAGTATGAACAAGATACTCTCGTCGGGTTGTTACAATCGCAAGTGTAGTTCCCTGGTCCTCCACAATTGTAACAAATTAACTTTCCGCGGCCCCTTCATGGTCCCATTCCTCCTCGTCCTCGACCTCAACCCTAAAATCTAGCATGTGCCATCCCCGTGGCTGGGTCGAAGCCTCGCATTTCTATCTACATTCTATATACTGGGGTACGCTCCATCATTAACTCATAGCTATGACAAGTACACTCATCATGGCCCATCGATCTACAAAAATTACAAAATAGTTACTGGGGAGTCCATGTATACTTCTACAACAAGTGACAGTTATCTGTCATGTGCTTTCCTCCTATCTGACATATTGTGCACCATAGCGCAGGTGCTGCACTGGGCCCTACATGTGCCTCTACTCTCAACAGAATTGGTCTCCCTCTTGCCAAGTAGTTCACGAATACTGGATAGTGGTATTTTTCATGGCCCTAGCCTTTTCATTTTATGCACCACACTTTTTCAAGCACCTCTGGCCGTGGCACCCTATCCTGCTTCAAACTCTACATCTCTAAGCATAGATTCTATAGTTGTGCATGGATTTGTTAGACTCCCAATCCTGGATCCTGTATCAGTGTTTCATGCAACCTCATCGCCATTTCCAATGCTTCAGCATGGGTTGAAAGCTTCTATTGTGACAGCATCGTCCTTAGGTGTGGTGTCAAAGACACCACAAACCATGCACGGTGCTGCGCATCTAGCCTCATAGATCATAATCTTCAGCCTCTGATCCAGATCCCAGGGGGTCTTGCTTGGAAGCATCGTGATTTCTTTAAATCTGATGATTGAATGTGTCTCTAATTTTGGCTGGCTAAATTCTCTATTCAGTGCATTCTGGATCTCCACTATTCTTGCATTTGGGTGATCATTAGAGTGCTTGATATACCATTTCAGCTCGCGATCTTGTAGCGCATTCACCAATGTGGACTTCTTAATGTTGTCATCAGTGACCCCTTGTGCTTCCCACACTGCTCTTACCATGAACTAGAATTGGTCTGGATCCTCATTCCCTACTCCTTTGAATACAGGTAGTTTGATCGTGCTCGCCATGCTGAACTGTGGGGATGGTGGAGGTGGGGTGGGTGAAGATGGAGGTGAAGGAGGTGAAGGAGGTGAAGTAGGTGGTGGCATAGGTGGAGGTGGTAAGTGCAGAATGTGCTGCCTTATCAAACTGACTGCACTTCTCGGAGAGACCCGAGCAAGCTCTTCCTCGCTCTCTCATGAAGGTGAAATCAAGGGACTATTTCCTAATCCCTCGGTACCTTTGTAGATCTTTCCACTCTGTGTCATTCCAAACATTAATGTATTCGCATCACCCGTTTTTCACATAACAACATCTTAATCCAGGTATTCAGGGATTTAATGTACCTACCTCATGGTCCCTTAAGAAAACGTCATTTTGCTTCGCTATAGCTCATAATAATGTCTACCACGAACTCAGTGATAAATCCCCCTATTACCCAGTCGAGCCAATGGTCCACAGCTCACGCGATCTTATCTTCTGATGCCTCTACTCTGCGCACTAACTCCAGAGTCCACACTATTAGTTAGTCAATCTTACACCTTCCCTAGCTGTCAACTAACCTTGCGATCCACTCGTATAGTTTGGAAGGAAAGGATGCGAAGAATATCTCATGGATTTCTGTATACACATAGTGATCTAGCCACCTTTTCTCGGATATCTGCGGAGCTATATTTTCCTATGTCATGAACTCGTGAAGCTTCTTGTCCAACCACTTTAATTTCCTTCTTTGTTGGGTTCTAATGGCACGACATTAGACATCACTTAGGCGGATCCTGGTCGCAGCAATAGAATCATTTGTTGGCTTGTTGGGGCCTGACCCAGCTTTAGAAGTGATTTAGCCAAACAAATCCTAAAACTATCAGCCCTTTCAGCAACAATCCACAGTGTACAGACTGAGGTCTCTTTCGAGGTAATATGGGAGGGTGTTAGAACTAGGTTTTTGCACCCTAGGGATGTCTTGATGAAGTCTGGGAAGTTTGCGAACTGAACCTGCACACTTGCGTTGCTCCGTGCAGTCATCTTTCCTTCGCAACTTGTGCAACTACTTCCGCATAGCTCTGTAAAGAGTGTGAAGGGGTGTTGTCTAGATCCTTATTCCTTACTATGCTTTTATTATAGATCTTGACTTAATTATGTGGGCCCAATATTCTCATTAATCATTCAACATTCATAACAAGTGCACGAAATCATAAACTATAAAGAGATGCATAAATATGGCAGAAGCATAGACACAGAATATTCCAAAATTAACTTATCTTTATTAATTTTCTATCCTAGTAAAATCCCAGCTCCGCCCTACGCACTCAACTACAAGGGTACACGCACACAGCGGCGGACTCTACTGGGCCTCTACGCACTCAGCTGCAGAGCCTCTTACTACTACTACAACTCAAGACTCGGACTTACAGACTCAGAGCTCATTCATCATCCAAAAACCCATATATTTCTCAAAGCTAAGACTAAGACTGCCTTTTACACTTAGAGCCTCGCTCTATTTATACAATCCCATGGTCCGCGGACCATGGGTAGGCCGACACATTCTTTATTAAATTACATTATTTTAGGGAATACAACCCTAGAATCTCGTGCTATGCACCCACATTTTGTGGGTTCTTTACATTACATTGACCAAAACCTCGAGCTTCAAGCCCCAAAAACATGCTATGGGGAGATCCGCTGCCCAACAGAAAGTGCAGCCATCATAGTTTTAAGGAGGAGAACGCAACATCATTGTATGTTGTGTTGTAAGAAGGAGAGAAGTTGCACCAGAAGCATTGAATGTGCATAGTCCCAAAGTTTAAGCAGTTCCACATGATCAATCACTAAGCTGAAGTAAGTAGATGTAGAAGATCATAGAGAATTGTCTCAGGGGGAGCTGATTTAGTAGTAGTAGCAAGAAACCATGTTTAGCCTCAAGATCAATGATTACATAGGAAATAAAATTTTTTCATCTTGGGTGAAATACCCTTATTTCATTTAAGTAGTGAATTTGATTAATCTGAGAAATCTTGTGTTCATAAACACAATTGATATAATATCTGCATGTCCCTTACCTTTCAATTGGTATGTCTATGTCAATTAGTGGTTATTGGATGAGCTAGTTAGTCTAAGTGGTTATTCTGATGCAAAGAGGGCTAGTCGGCTCAGACGACTGGCCCAAGTCAAGTTAATAGTCATATATTGTAATGAAAGGATAACTAATGATAGATTAAGAATCATATTTAGTTGGACAGTTAGACTACCAGAATTGTCTCAATATGTTTGTTTTCATATCTATGTATCAGTCCTGGTTTAACATATAATGAAGAGATATATTTGTGCTCTTCTATTGGTTCTCCATTACTTTGTCTCTTGTGTGTCTATATGTGTGTGTGTGTGTGTGTGTGTGTGTGTGTGTTTGTCGTGTAATTACATGTTCTGTGACTACTAGTGACAATGCACATTGTTCACTAGATTACAACATTGGTTCTCTTGTCGGTATTCAGAACCCAAGTCACATATTATGTAGGCAAAAATGTTAACATTAGAAGAGATACAATCATGATGGGAGGAAAGGATCAATAATTTTTTGAAGAACTACATGCACAAAAATCATCTAACAATTGCCTAACAAAAGTCAAATGAGCAGAGTTAGAGTAGTTGGAAGAACATTTGGAGAAATTTAGTTTGGTGGTGTTGCCAAACATGCCCGAGGAGTTAGCAGAGAAGCTAATGGAAAGTTGGGTGGACATGGGAAGACAACGTAGCAGCAAATTGTGTTTTTCCTGATGCATTTTTTCCCTAGAAAGACCAAGGAGAGTGCAAGTGTTGAGGCTCGGGATGAAAATGCCCAAGCTAAGGTAGATAGTCCACATAGTAGTGGATCAAGATGTAAGTGTTTTGATTGGTAGAAGTCTACAGGAGGTGGTCCCTAGTGCCACATAATCCCAACTGAGATTTTCTAGAAGATCCAAAGGTGTGTACAAGAGAAGTGCTCGTGATGATGTAACCCTAGGATGATGTCAATACGAAGGAAACATGCCAAGAATATTCAACATTTTCAGGTGGTCAAAGAGGTCAAATTTGGGTGACATGT
The DNA here is from genome assembly GCA_000404065.3 of Pinus taeda. NCBI lineage: Eukaryota > Viridiplantae > Streptophyta > Pinopsida > Pinales > Pinaceae > Pinus > Pinus taeda. The sequence goes on along the minus strand of APFE030670902.1, from coordinate 242,791 downwards.
CTCACTACTCATGAGGTGCCATGTGGGGTTGATCACGTAAGTATGATATCATCTTGGAATGGCTACCCCGGAAGATTTAGAAAGGTGCACAAGTGGAGACATCGGGATGACTAGGCACAAGGAAGATGCAGCAATCGTTAGAGACAAATCAACTCGACTTTTAATTGATTGGTCTGCTAGTGCAAAAATGTTCCCACTAGGACACGTCATCTCGAAGGCTTGACCATGAAAGGTTTAAAAAGGCACATAGTTGGAAACTCCAAGCTAGCTAGCCACCAGGAAGATGTGGCGATTGTCATAGACAAATCAGTTTGACTTGTATGTGATTGGTCTACGAGAGTAGTAGTGGTCCCATTTGGACACCTCATCTCGAAGGCTTGACCCCAGAAGGTTTTAAAAGAGTTCAATGACGTAGCTCTAAATTGACTAAGAGCCAAGATGTGGTGGCAGATACAAGTCATCCCAATAGAGTCTTGAATAGATAATCTTACATCTGGCAAGGTGGAACCACAAAACATGTAAGCCCATAAGTTTCACCCCAAAGGAAAACAAAATTTGTAAAGGAGGAAAGGTCGAGCTAATGGAGCAGCAGAACATGAAGGAATATGAGTTGGAATAAACAGGTTAAGCTAACTACTATTTGATTTTCTAGCAGCCGCAACAATCGGACCCACCTTGACATGCAATCCTAGAGAAGAAGGATAGAGGCTAAGGTTAAGGCTAGAACAAGGTTCGATGTTTCTACATGACCAAGGGCATGAAAGGTTAATGGATTGTGATTAAGCCCTCGAGGCTATAGTGTAAAGAGATACCCATGAGCTATTTTTGTGATGATTTCACGTGTTTTATGACTAAGGGCCTGTTACAATAAAATACAATGAAAAATAATTGTGAGCGTAAGCACTTCAAGGTATATGCAAAGCATTGTGGGCTTATGTTTTGAATGCATGTTGGAAGATTTGAAAAATATCCTCCATCTTTTTTAGTTACACCAAAATTGGCTCAGAGCCTTAATTGGATTAGGAAAGCTTTTAGATGAGTTTGCAGTTGTTTAGGAACTAAGGGTCGAGCTTGAAGAATTTGTAGAATTTTCTCTACAATTCAGCTAGCTCACTAATATCAGGTAGAAATTTCACCTGCAGATCAAACTGATATATGCAATGTACTAAAGCATAATACTAGATCTACATCTACCATAAACTTTGCGGAAGCTTAATTGAAAATGAGCAACATCAAGCATGAACACATATAACTGATAAGAAGGAATCAATCACACATAACACAGAATAAATTATCTGGGAAAAGCACCATCCTAAAACCCCATCTCTGTATTATTAATCAAGGGGAAATCCTCCACAACATATAAAAAGAATCAACTCAAAAGCTATCCTGCTCTCTATGTACTTTGATGATAAATCTCATGGACTACCTAGCCCTGTATATAGAGGCTCCACCTTAGGTCCAAGCTCCTATTTCCTTGCGTAATTTTGATTGGGGTCTAATTCAAAACACATGTAAATTGGTCTCATCATACTTGTTATCACCTCAGGTCCAACTACGCAGTGATAGAAGGAAGAAGCTTCCTTCCCATGCAAGGAATACTTACTAGAAATATCCTAGCATCTCATAGTACACTGTGCCACATCTGATCTCAATTGGGTCTCTGACAGAACTGACATGCATCATTTATCCATAAGTGAATACACAGTTATCTGAAAATAACATTTTTCACATGCATGCAAGTATCAAGAAACTGTATATCATTAATTTAACAACTCGTTAAATTAATCTAACTGAACTTGACTAAATTAAACTAAGTCAATTGATCCTCTCTGTCAGCTCCTGCTGCAGCAGGTATTCATTTTTCATGATTGGTATTTCACAGGCCAAATATGTTGTACTTTGCTTGCTGCAATGCTCCATATTTGCTCAAACAGTCTCCAAAGGAAGAAGGTTACTTCAAGATTCATTCAATTGCCTTCAAATTTTGTAAAGTTTTCCTGGTGTCGCTACTTTTAGTTAAAGGGAGGTCCAAACAGTTTAATCTTGGTCTCCCTAGGTTTAAATTTCTTGTTTTAGAATATAGAGAGTGTAAGTCTGTCCAAACAGTTTAATCTTGGCAGACTCTTAGATAGGTAGAGAAATAGAAGAGTCCAACAGTTTAATCTGGGCTCTGGAAGAAATAAGGGTAGTATGTAGATAGGAAAGCATCAAAAGAAAAATGGGGTTTGCAAGTCTAAGTGCACCCCCCAAGCAAAAGAAGAAAAAATGTTAGGAAAGTAGGCTGGGTAGGTAGTTCTGAGGCTGTTGAATTGCTGACCAGTTCCAAGTTTTCAGGTATCACATCATCCAGAGCATAATCAGCAAAGATTTGTAAGCAGAAAAGGCTCAAATGAGGTATAACTAACTCCCCTTCTCTGCTTTCCCCTGATCACTAACTAACATCCCCAAAATTAGGTCAAGATCTGCTTGACACCTTTTAAGTTCATCATCTTCATCACTCCGGTTGAGTAAAGATCTGCTTTACTCACAGTTGTTCCATATCTTCTCCCGAAGTATGGTCCTTCCCCCTGTAACAACCTAAGTCTCCCGAAACTTAGCGCTTTCTTATCATATCCATATTAACCACTAACATTATTATGTCACTCCCTATGTTTCCGCCCCCGTATTAATATTAAGTAAATTCCCCTTTGTAATATCCCTCCCCCTGGTTGAAAAATAACCATATCAGTTCCCGGGAATTGTTTAGTTTATCATAAACTAAGCAAGAACCCCAACCTCCGAAACCACCTTCCAAATACTATGGACTCCTTCCTAAGTATAAAACTCCCCCGAAGTAGTCGGACCCCTTCCGAAACTTCGAAAGCCCTTCACACCCACTTACTTACCTTTTCCCCTCATAGCCGTTTTCGCATCGCAACCTCGCCATTTCATTTTCATGCAAAACATTACCCATCCGTCCCCGCCGATGTGATATTGCGAAATCAGTGATCGACGATCGCAAGCGCCGAGTGCCCAATCCTTCCACCTTTCCTCTCCGCCGATGCGATATCGCGATATCGCATATTGGCAGTCGTAAGCGCCAATGTCCAACCCAATGATGCCCCCTTTCCCCACCGACGCGATATCGCGATATCGCATCGGAGTCTCTTCACCACAGTCTATCCAGTACCTCACCACGTCGCGCTGTACCAGGGACCCACAGTTGACGTCATCCGCCGTACAACCGATGCCATGCTTACGTCAGCAGTCCAAAAAGCCAAAAAAGCTTCACGCAGGAAGAAAATTCGCACTTTGGAGCTCCAGATCAAGAAACAGAGGCAGTTTCCAATGCACGAATAGCGCAAAGCGCTATTCGCACATCGCTACGGGAAATAGGCCATTTCGAGGAATTTTCAGGGAATCTTCTGATTGCCGAGCCCGCTGCGCGCCGAAAAAGCCCAAAAATCGCCCAATCGTGCCAAAGGATCCGGTTTGAAGATAGCAGCAGATCATTCACAGAGTTTAAAGTGTATCAGATCAAATCAGCAGGCTTCAAGCATGTCAAAGAGTATCAGTGGACGACGGAAATCATCAATGTAGCAGCAAAGTGTATCAGAGAATATCTTGAGCAGCGGCCCAAAGCAAGAGAAATTTGAATATCTTCCAGCAGATCCATAGGAGGAGAGCGAAATTACGAAGCTCTCAAATCGTAATAATTGCACATTCAATTCGCACCTAAGCCGAACTGCAGCCCCAAAGCACATTCACTCCAGCAGCACCGCATCTAGTCCCCAAGGGCCACCTCGTCAGCACCTGTTCTGATTCAGCTACCCCCAGCGCAACCAAAAAGATTTACTTGCATTTAATTCCAGCAGCATTTAGATTTTTGAAGAGTTCTAAGCAGACCTGTCAAGATCACTTGTAATGATGTCTTTCTGATATTTTGTTTATAAATACCACCCGAAACGATATTGTAAAGGGTTGGTTGGTTGGTAGTAGTAGTTGTTGGTCAGTTTCCTTTCCAGCAATTTCTCTGAGTAAAGACTCGCACTGTAACTGTCATAATTTTTTATAATCAAAGATTGCTAAAAGCATGGATTGCGAAACAACTTGCTATTTTTTCTTGGCCGAGGAATGATCACGGAATTCCTATGTCTCTGCATGATCCAATAAGTGTTCTTCTTCCCTGTTTATTTTATGTTTTTATCATCTTTCCGCCTTGCTAAGTTGCACGAAAAAAGAATAGATTAAGATTTGTTTCATTACACCTTAAGTTCAATTTATGCGCTTTTCGATGTTTTCTTCAAAAACAGTTATGAGCTAGAATTCTTAAATGCTCTAGTTTACCCTGTTTCTTTCATATATGAGTGCATGTCTTTGGAATTCTTAACTGCTCCGGGATCCAACTCATCCACTTCTCCCCTTTGTCAGCATGATGAAATGATTCTCTTTTGCCTTTCATCCCTGATGTTCATTCCGTACTTTCAGCAGACTGAGTATTGTATCCTGTGTGGCTATCCCGCTCCGTATCCTCTTGTGACCAAGAAAACGATCGCATGCCTCAATCTGTGACTCCATGCCCAATGTTTCAAAACTTATAACACCTTATTGTGCCTCTTTATTCAAGAAATATTACCTTCCTTCCAATCACAGTCAACATTCCCTTGAAGTCAGAAATCTAGCCTAAAATCATCAACTAAGGTTGAATCTAAAGGCGAGAGCCCTCTCCGATTGCAGGTGGGCTAGAACCTGCAATCAGAAGATTGGTTTGTGGTTACCTCGGTCGTATCCCTAATAGGAGCCTAGGGACAACCTGAGTGATAACAACTTCCATGCCCTGGAACAAAAATACCTGAAATGCTTGTAAATAGATTAACATTTCCCAAAATAAACAATGCCACCTTCATTTTTGTTACACATTTTATGTGACATATATATTAGCATCTCATTTTCTGTCTAACTATTCTTTAGTGTGGATATTGTCTATAAATATCATTTACTACATTCTTTCATCTTGTTTTGATAACGACTAATTTAAAATTGTCAAAGGCTAGATTCCATGTTTTTAGTTGTCACCCAAGTGCAATAGTTCCATTTTAATATCTTAATCAGATGTTTTTCTCATATACAACTTAGCATGTTTAATATTCATCAAGGTTCTTCCTTTTCTTTGTGACCTTTCTGATATAAAAATCTAAGGTTCCAACTTCCAGATGTCTTAAAACATTCCTTTGCCTCATGCTATCCTAGAGAAGGATATTGAGCTAGATTCCATGTTTCTAGTTGTCACTCAAGTGTCTGTACATTAGTTCCATCTTAAGATCTTAAACAGTTGTTTTTTCACATGCAACTTAGCAGGCTTGATCTTCATCAATGTTTCTTCTTCTTTGCGGCCTTTGAAATGTCACTTGCCTCAGCTATCTTAGAGAGGGATACGAACTATTTTGAGTTAGATTACCAGATAAGACAAGGACCATCTTAGGTTATTACAAATGTGAATAACAATCTGAGAACATTTTCACCATCGTCTCCAAAGGAACTTGAAGAATATGATAAAAGATTCATATTTTACTTCTATAATCTACATAATGTTAAATATATGAAAAATACTTTCTACTTTCAAGCAAGTTGTTTTTTTCTCCTTTCATATTATCAACCATTTCCATGGCTCATGTTTTTAATATGTTTAGCCTACCGCCTTATACTTGGAAGTTGGTATCGAATGTATAGTGTTGAATAACTAATTGTTTTAGCTCCATGGTATAAACATTAGAATTAATGCATGCATTTTACTTGCTTAGTTTCTATCTGACCATTTATCATTTGTTATAAACTATAATGCAATCATGTAACCAAGATGCTTACTTTTTGGAGGGGAATAATCAATAGACATTGTGCAAAGACCCTTTCAAAAGATGATAGATTCCCCAACTATGTATATATAACTGTTATCCATTCACATTTACCTGTTATGTTTATTTTATTTGGAGCTCACTCCCTTGTTTAGCAAGAGGAAACTTGTAGGAAAAATGGTTTCCAATAGAGGCTACTTCTTTCTTCTTTCTGTAACTATCTACATCCTTGCTGAAGAAGCCATCACTCCATTTGAATAGATTCATATAATGGGTGGCTATAACTTCTTCCTTATCGTCCAATTTAAGCTCAAATTACTAAACAAATGTTGTCAACAGGCTTTCTAGTCCATTCCAGATATTATGATCTATTTGTAGGTGTAAAACTATGTCCGTTGCAAGATAATTGTTAATCAGCTAAGAACCACTTTGTAGGAGATGTATTTGTTTAAGACCTGAAATTATTATTATCATATACCCTATGGCATATTTATTAAGAAAAATGTGAAGTAAAGAGACGTCATTGCAACAATATTCCTTCCTTCAGAAACATCAACATGAAAACATGCAACTCCATTTTGTCTAAGCCTTGAAGAAGTAGATCACTAAAAATATATTTTGATCTATTCTTGAAGCTCAGTCCAGAATTTCCTACGAGTAACTATATTCTCTGACAAGTATCTTCCCATCCTAAAGCCAGTTTTCTATTTACTTACAGTAGCATATTGCATTTTAGACTTGGCCCATAATTCATAGGTATTAGGGACACTGAGTTGCATCATAGGCCTCTAGTTAGAAACAACTACCATGTCTTCTACTTTAAGAATGAACTTGGAATCCCTTTAAAATAAACTTTCTTGATTTAATTTGTTATTTAAAATAATCTGTGAACTTCTATTATCATACTGTTCTCTTGTTTTACAGAAAACACTATGATGTGGGGGTTGCACAGATGATGTTTGGGAACAAACCCCTTGACAAAGATGAAGATGGAAAAAGACTAGGAAGAATAATATTTGATAGTGGTAGCTCCTACACATACTTCACAAATCAAGCTTATAGTGCTTTCCTTTCAGCTGTAAGTATCACAAATTTGAAATTACCCTTCCCTTGTACTATAAGGAATTTGTTTGTTTCTAATAATGCAATGTTGATAGGTTAAAGAAAACCTAGCTAGGAATCAATTGGAGCAAGACTCATCAGACTCCTTCCTACCACTCCGTTGGCGAGGGAAAAATGGGTTTAAGAAGCTATTTATTCATTAAGACTAATGATTGCTATGATAAAAAGAGGTTACTGCTAAATGAGTTTCAATGCACAGGAAAAAGGTAACGTCTTCTCGGGAATCTTGAATGGTACTATAATCGGTAATTTGGACATGAATATTCTTGGAGGTAATGAAACAGCATATTGTTTTGCTGCTTTTTGTTTGTGTGTTTGTCAGTCTGATTTTTCTACAAGCATGTCATGAATGACATTGGGCGGGCTTGTATCTATAGCAGTTAAGGCATGTTCTTAATCTACCTGTTGGTGATTTTATTAAGATAAAGTAAGAAAAGTGTGTTGCATTTTGCAGATATCTCTTTGCAAGAGCACCTTGCTGTTTATGACAATGAGAAAAACTAGATTGGATGGGCTCGCTCAGACTGCCAAAATCCTCCCAAGTTCTGAACCTTCTTCTTTTACCTTTGATTCTTATTCTATAGGATTTAGTGCAGTTTCTATTATTTTTCTTATGAATTTGTACATGTAAGAGATATGGCAAGATGAGAGCTAGTAACTGACTCTTCCCAAGTACACCATTGATTGCATTTTTTTATTTGTCAAATAAGCGAGTAGTTGCATCTACATTTTTTATGAACTTTCATTTAGGGAATCTTTCATAATTTATCCTTAGTACTACATCACCACTTCCTCTTTTTGGTGCCCTGCTATTCCCTCTGATCAAAACACTGCCAGTAATGCCCATGTTTTGGAGTTGAATATAGAGAAACTTATTCCCTTTCTTGTTTTTACTTCCTAAATAAACTAAAATGGAAGAGATGGGTGAGGTTTCTTAGATGATATCATTGTACTCATATTTGATGATGTTTAATATAATCTTTGGTTCATACGAACAATCATGACACCACGAATCATTTAGATATTAGAGATATCGATTATATTTCCTAACTTGAATCTTTTCTTTCCTTGTCAGATTAACAAATTGTAAACCTCATCAACCACAAAACAAGTAATCAGAAATGTAAAACCTAAAACTTTTGAGTTGCAATCAAAATATATTTTGTAATGTATGTGAAAATAAGGTAAAGAAACTATCTTTATACAATTAATTACTTGTTAAAGCGCTGAAAAGTACACTTAAGAAAGGCAAATTGCATTGAACAACCCGTTAATAATAAATAGTCTTCTCCAGTAAAAGGATATAGAAACAAAAAACAGAATTGAATCGCATAAAAATAAGACTCGAATCACATTTAATAGCCTATGAAGAGCAAATAATCTCCTCCACAAGAAATATATAACATTAATAACTTGGAAGGCTACCCAAGCAACCTAAAAGCTGAAAAGAACAGACAGCTCTTAAAATTTGCTTCAAGGGCAGCACTCTTCACTACCAAGTTTCGGCAAACAAATCTCTAATTGAAATAAGTATAAGTTCGATTTGAGGATTGGGCCTTTGTTTTCAAAATGCATCCTAAACTTGACCTGAAAATGTTTAGAAAACTTATCCAAGAAAAACTAAAAAATTTTAAGAAAGATACCGGGAAATGTTTCAAGATTTAGACACTACACTACGGGAAACATGGTTCCCCTGCATGATTCCTGATGGCAAGGATAGAAACTAGACATTAATTGAAGATTTATTTTGTCATTTAGACTCTAGAGTAACCACTTAATCTTCATTTCCTCTTCTAATCAAGTAATAGATCTATGAATCTAACTCTTGAAGTTGGTTGTTTCTGACAGATCTTCCACACAGAGGCGGGTGATGCAGTCCTCTGAATCTCTTGCTAAACAATTTGGTGTTAGAAGATCCCTCAGTGTTTCACAGAAATACATTAGAAGAAGCAATATCATGTGATGAAGAACTTGGGAAAGAAGCTTGCTCTTCCTCTTTATATTCTCTTCTAGCGTTTGGTATATATCAAGGAAATAATTGTGTGATTCCAGCATGATAAATAGTTGACTACATTTAAGCAGAGTTTCATAAAAAAGAGGAGAGAGTCCTGATTCCAGCATGATAAATAGTTGACTACATTTAAGAAAAATTTCATAAAAAAGAGGAGAGAGTCACAGAGGAACAAATTTGTTTTTGCATTTGATTGCCAACTTGAAATAAAAGTATTGTCTGAAAGTGATTTCCCAACTTTTGATAAAAGACCACAATCAAGATAAAGCACTCATGGGTTCCAAATTGGCTAAAATAACACCTATGTTGAATGGCCATTTAAGGTTTTGTCTGGTAGTGTTTCATTTGTACCATACTTCATTACCTGTACAACAGTACAAATATTATTTTGAATATACTTTAAGTAATGATTTCACCCAGTGATCTGTTAGAACTATTACATGGGTTGTCAAACTATTTCTCAGAATTCTTTTTAAAATGCATCAAATATTTCATCAGTGAACAATAAAAAGCACGTCATGCAATTCACATTATCAGGCCAAAGCTTGAATGTGAAAGCTTATACACGAGACAACAAATCCTCTTCCGCACTAGCTCCAAGTGAATATAACTGTTTTTTTTATTTAATTAACCTCTGTATATAATTTTGCATGGTACTTGTGCCCAAATAACCTTTAATCTGGAAGTAAGAGATCGCTTTATGGCCATCCTAGTCGCTATTTCTGTCACAAATTTGTATAGAATAGATCCGGAGCAAATATTTCATTTGAAAGATTTACAGCCTTCCAAAATCCATTTCATAGATCATACAAAAGTAAAACAAAGTTATACAACCGTAGGTACGATTAGCTATTTGATTAATCTCAACCAACAACAACTCCATAAGCCATTGGAAAGTCAACTACAATCAGAGAGAATATTGTATTTATATGTGGAGCAGAGCTTATCCATGCACAAAAATCTTTAATTTTATCATAGGAAGGAATCTATTTTCAACGAATAGCGTGTATACTTTTTTGGGGCTTCATAATATAGCGTGCATACCTTTTTGGGGCTTCATAATATTTGGTGTTCCAATCCTAAAAACTTCATACTTGAAAGTGGCATTATATTATTTGTAGACAACTATGGACCATGCAATTATGTAAGATAAAAATCATGATTTTTGAGAGAGATAAAAAGGGGTATATTTCTTCTTACTCTAGGTGGAGGTATTTGGGTCTTTGTTAACTACTGATAAAAGTTGTTTCTATTCTTGAGCTTGATGGATTTCTATTCTCCTAGGCTTCCAACAAGTTCTCCTTTTGTTGAGGTATTTTAATCACTTTAACAAGAGAATGAGTGATTTGTAGCTCTATGAATTCATTCATTATGTTATAAGTCATATTCATCATTGCATTAGCTTGTTCCTTGTATGCTATTCATTAGCTTGATGAAAGGTTGATTGAGGAGTATTATTGAATGCTTTTCCTTTACCTACTTGATTTCTAGGCTTGAACCTACTTAGTTGAGCTCTTGTTTGAATGAAATTCTCTTGCTCTTTTTCATAATTTTCATGTTCATCATAGTTTTATGGGGTAAACGTTTGTATGCTCTCTTCACATCGCATGCATTCTAGGACATTTGATTCTTGAATTATTTCATTGGTTGAAGGATCTGAGTACTCATGAAGTTCTTCGGAGGTGCCATTTTCTTCCAAAATGACTACATTTGGATTTGGCGCACAAAAATCTCTTGGTCCATGTCCTTTCGGCTTCTAATTTTAATGAATTTGTTCTCTAGAATTCAACATCACCATTTTTTCTATTTGTCATGAGATAAGCTTATCATTTCTCTTGAGACGAGTAATATCATTTTTATTGTCTTAGAGTCCAATCGAGTTTCATAATTTATACCTTTTGTTGCATTCTCAAAACTTCATCTAAAACATTCCTTATATTCAGAGATTATCCTTGAAAGATTCCCATTCAAACTCCTTGATCTTGAAAAATACTACTTGGAAATCCTATTTTGTAAAATTCCTCTTCCTACTACTTGATCTTGTATATGTATTGATCTTGCATATGTATATGTACTAATTGATGTGAAGGAAATGCCAATTTGGATGTTTGTTTCTGGAGAAGCCCAAGGATGCTTTCTAGCTTAACATTGCTTTTGATCATGTCTTTCTCCATTATAGTGGTTTTCCTTGTTGCATTTTTATATTGTACAATATGGGAAGATTTAGAGCATATTTTTCATTTGATGGTATAGCATTAAGGTAACATCCAAATATCATTAAGTCATCCACTCATTGCTCCATAGGGATTTCTTGCAGGGTCTAAAAGAAGTGGAGATTGAAATTATGAGCCTTTCATTTTTCTCAAGATGGATTTAAGTAAACTTTGTAAGAAGTGTATGATAAGCAATTGGTCAAGCAAATATTCACATGAATATTTCCTCCATATCATCAAAAGAAGAGGTTATATAGGTGGGAAGAGAAAGATACCAATCATATGTTGGTCCATAAATGTATGTAGAAAGACTCTGATGATGACATCAATGTGTTCAAATAGGTGAATGTTGCATATACTATGAAACTAATCCAGATGTTTCTTTGGGTCCATTACACCACTAAAAACAAGGAGAATCTAAGTGGGGAGAATATTGAAAGGATGAAGTTGCTAGACTTTTTTCTTCCATGGTCGTTTTTTTTGTCATTTTCTCTATTTGTTCCTCCGTCATTATGGCGTGCTCCATTTTCTCGTTCTTCCCAATTGGCCATAGTACTTTATTTTTTTTCAAGGCCTTAGAAAACAATGGGTCTTTTTTATTAATCCTTTTAAGTTAACTTGAGAAGTATTTTTCTACTTCTTGTTATCAATCATCTAATATATTTGTAAGGCTTCTATGTTTAACACAACTTTCTTTGTCTTCATATTTCTACCAATATTTTTCTTTGCTAATTTATAATTCTTTCTTGTTGAACAATTGTTCAAGCTCTTATTGAACGATTGTTGAAGCTGTTGTTGATTTTGTGTATTTTGTAAGAATAAATCATATAATTTATGGAGTATACTCTGTGGAATCTAAGATAAAGGGTGTGGAAGCTAATATGAATGGCATGGAAGCTAAGATGAACAATTTGAAGATAGATTTGAAGACATGCATGGCAAATTTGAATATAGATTTGACAAATTTTCTACAAGAAATATTTACTAATAGTGAAAAGGTAGTAAAGGAAACTCATGATGCGAACAAAAGAAATATTAATCATGATTTCATAGACTCTAATATTGGATCGAAGGCCCACCATATTCCAAAAATCAATATGAGGAAGTTTGATGGCAAGGATCCTGCAACATGGATATTATAGATGGAACAATTTTTTGATCTCAATAATGTGCAAAACACACAAAAGGTACGTATTGCAACTTTATATTTGGAACCAAATCAGTTTGTATGGTATCAATGGCTTTGCTCTCGTAAACAAATTATCACTTGGGCAATTTTTATGGAAGAATTGACAACACATTATGGGGATACAAAAAGAAACACTTTTTTAGCTAATTGATAAGTCTTAAACAAAAGGGTTCAATAATAGAGCTAAGAACTATCATTCCATTCTTATTTATTGTGGTGAAGGAGGATGAAATGAATTAATATGGTAACCAATTCCTTCAAGTGCTTTTCCTGGTAAAAAATAATTATATGATATGTTTTTGAAATAACACACAATGGAAACTGCTCTCCCAAGAGCATAAAAGTATAGATGAATGGCAAGTGGTCATGGACTTCTTTGATATACATTGTTGCTTTTCTACTCTCAGCTTGAAATTTGTCCCCCATTTTGGATGTAAGACCCAAAAAGAAACAGGTTTTATTTGGGGTGCTTACATCTTTCATATGTTGATCCTTTTCCTATGAAGTAGTTGAAATATCGTGTTATACTTCGGTAGATTTTTGAGAAATATTGACTTGGAATGTGTTGGCATGTGGACTCTAGCATTTCTATGTGTAGCTGCAAACTTTGACCCTTTGGTTTGAACTGCACCTTTGGTTGACTTGTGAGTCTCTTTCCCCCCTTCCAAGTTGCTTCCATGCAACTGAGCCTTTTGAGGCCTCTTTGGTTTTAGAAAAGTACATCATGATAGGACAGTATAATATTGTGAAATATTATCCTAGAGCATTCAAGGCATTCAACCCATATTATATATACTATTACTTTCATGAATATCACTAATAAGGATGGGTGATGCTTGGAGGTGTAGTCTTATGTATAACATGTATTGATTATTCGCATGATGATATGTGTCTCATTTTATCATATAGTATACTTGGAACTGTTTTCTAACTCAATTGATAAATCCATACCAATGATTTTCTCAAACAAAATTCATAACTTCATCCCAATTATTTATGTTAAAGCTATACAAATAGAAACACTAACATCAGTGCTTTGTTCTAACTAGATCCAGGTGTTGAGTCCATGTTTGTAGACTTGGGCCATTTCAACAGGAACTCAATCTAGGTCCAAGCTATATGTCAAGGACAAAATTATTAGTATTTCATCATACCTGCGTGCTTCATCATCAAGTTTTAGTACCATAATGAGATATTTGGGTTGCTTGTTTCAACTTGCTTTCTGTGTGTTGGTTTACCCATCTCTGCGTATCACATATACGAGATAAGTGGCTTATTTGATTAAAAAACCTAGGGGACACAGGCTCTACATTTTACAAAGCAATTCCACAGCCTGTGTATTGGTCAATGTTCATTGTTGCCACTTTAGCATCTATTGTAGCCAATCAAGCATTGATTACAACAACATTCTCAATCATAAAATAGTCCATGGCTCTTAGCTACTTCCCCCGAGCTTATTTTCCACCACGGGGATGAAAAATGTTCCCTTATTTCATATCATAATGCACTGATATTCACTATATAATGAAAATTCTAAGCATTTATCATGTTTTAAATATGCATTCATTTTTAAATTTATGGTAGATTATCTACGTATGAATCATGATTTGAAATCTTGGCATTGTAGAAGAAGAATACCAAATTTCATGACATCTCATATGAAGTTAGTAGTGAAAAATGTCATTTTAATAGAGTTCTGGCAAGTTAAGGAATTTGTGCATCCCTATATTTACAAAAATTTCACCAAGAGTTTGATTTCAGCAAGGAGTTTGATGGTTTTCACTTGTATTTTTCGAAACACCTAGTTGACAGAACCATGTAGTAGGAAAAGGACATTTAATTTTTACTCTCATGATGGTTTGTGACAGCTAGCGACCTTGTGTGCCCTCTTTAAAAGTAACAATTCATTCTTAAATATGTAACATATGGAAAAAGAAAATCTCCAAATACAAAAGAAAACTTAAAATAATGTACAAAAATATGTTCACATAAACAACAACAGCTACATGAATAATAGATAACCTCTATATGACATTAACTATAACTCATTATCATCCACCCTTGCTTTCAAGAATGCCCATTCACATGTTGCTATTCTTCCACACACTACTATTACTTATCCATATTCAAAACACACATAACTAATAGTTTCAAGTGTAACTCGATATCTTCCACCCTTGCGTTCAACAATGTCCATTGACATGTCACTATTCTTCTACACACTACTATTTATAAAATATCTATATTCAACATACACATAACTAACAATTTCAATTGCAACTCTTTATCATCCACCCTTGCTTTCAACAATGCCCATTCACATGTCCCTATTCTTCCACACTCCATGCCTTACGGTGTTTCCTTTGCAACATGAGCTGCAAATGCTAGTTTAAAAAAATTACATTTCTAAAAAATAATTTTATTTCTCTTTTAAGACATTTTTTCAAGTAATTATTCTTTGAAAATCACACTATTGTAAAAAGAACATTTCCCCTCCACGACGAAAATAGGAGTACGACAGAGATAGTGCAGGTTGGGGACGACCTCCCCACCAACTAACTTCTACGCTTAACTATCTTGACGTTCGCCCACACAACTGTCTCCAGGTCCGAGACAGATGTTAAAACATTCAAACTTTCATATTAAAAAATGCAACAAAAATATTCTTCACAAAACATTTCTATAAACAAAAAAAACTAATTTTTCTATCTATTCTTTTAAAATAACATTTTTATCAAGACAATTTAGAAAAATTTACTTTTTTGAAAATCAATTTCATATCTCTATTATTTTTTTTTGAAATAATTATTTTTCGAAAATATCGTTGTCGTAAAATGTTGAGATTTTCACTTTTAATAAATTGGACAAAAATTTCTTATAGGTGACAACAATAGGATTTGTTGCTATATTAGCTCTATTTTGTTGGGAAAGAGTTAATGCATCCTATCTTTGTTGTGAGAGGATTTATGAGTCAGTTTTATTCTCTTAGCTATAAAAATATGCCCGTACAGGATATTTGGTATGAGATAGAGAGTGTGTGAGGAAATAAATTATTGTAATCTCCTATTTTAATAATAAGAGTGCCGATGCCTTTGTTTGGTGGACGTAGCCCAAATTGGTTGGGTGAACCGCATTAAATCATTGTGTCTATTGTGTATGATTTTTTATGTTGTATTTGTCTTTTAATTTCCGTTGCGCACTATTTGCTCTAACAACTGGTATTAGAGCGTGTTCGAGCGGGTGCGCGCGTGCGACAGAGCTGCTGCAGGTGGATTTTTCTGAGATTTGGCGATTGGCGCGGTTTAGGGTGAAATAGTCGCGCCAATATTAGGCAGTGAACGAATTGGCGTGGTTTATCACAGAATAGACGAGCCAATTGGTGTGGATCCGAGTTTATTAGTCACGCCAGAGCACCAATATCCCGATTGGTGTGGATCTAACGGGAATAGTTGGCCAACATCCCAATTGGCGCGGATCTGATGGGAATATTCGTGCCAATCTTGGTACTCTAACCGATTTTGCCTCTGGTACAGTTTGTCTGCTATTCAAGTAGCACCAACTCCCTTTCGGTGCGCCAACCGAGGATCCTGTTGGTAAAACTGCATTTTTTTTGTTATCTGCTTTTATTTATAATTTGCAGTTTGTACAACAGAGAGATTTTTTTTATAAAGTAAAGGCAGTACAGTAGAAGGCAAAGGCATTTGTTGTTAGATATTAATTTGATTAATTAACAAGTTGGAATTAGAGATTTTTTTTTGGTTGATACGATATGGCAAAAACTCAGAGTACTCGTTTTGAGATCGAGAAGTTCAATGGCAAAAACAACTTCGAGATCTGGAAGGTGAAGATGTACGATTTGCTTGTGCAACAAGGCGTGGCAAAGGAGTTGATGGGCAAATCCAAACAGCCTTATAACATAACAGATGATGAGTGGGATGAGATGGATGAAAGAGCAGTGAGTGTTATTTGGTTGTGTTTGGCAGATGATGTTTTGTTTAATATCGTGTCGGAGAAAACAACTGCTAGTTTGTGGATAAAGCTTGAGAAGTTGTACATGACAAAATCCGTAACCAATAGGATTCTCCTTAAGCGATAGTTGTACAATTTGCAATTGAAGGCAGGTACATCGATTACTGATCATTTGAATGCTTTTAATACTCTCCTAGTGCAATTAGAAAGTATAGAAGTAAAATTTGAATCAGAAGATAAAGCTATTACTTTATTGTGCTCGTTCCCTGAGTCATGGGATCATATTGTTACTTCTATAAGTCTTAGTTCATCAGAAACCCTTGAGTTTGATGATGTAGTTGCATCTTTATTATCTTAAGAAACAAGGAGAAGGTTGAATTTAGAAACCTCTACATCAAAAGCAATGATGGTCAAAGGTCGTTCTAAAGAAAGACGCTTCAATAGGCAGAGCGACTCACGTTCAAAGTCGAAAGGGAAGAAGAGTAAGGTAAAGTGTTGTTTTTGTGGCAAATCGGGGCATTTGAAGAAAGACTATTGGAAGTGATAGAAAACTTCTAAAGAAGATTCTTCGACAGAGAAGAAAGAAGTAAGCACGACAGATACAGTTTCAGCATCTGGTTCAGGTATGAGTGATGAAGTATTATCAGTTAATTTGTCAAATCATGATCAACATTGGTTGTTAGATTCTGGTGCATCAAACCACATGTGCATTCATAGAGAACGGTTTAAGACAGATAAATCAGTTAATGATGGAGTCATGTACATGGGTAATGATGTCACATGTAATATTGTGGGAATAGGAAGCATTCAGCTGCAAATGTTTGATGGGACAACTAAGTTTTTAACTGGTGTAAGACATGTACTAGAATTAAGAAAAACTCTAATTTCACTAAGAGCACTTGACACAAATGGATATAAAACTGTAATTCAAGGTGGAGTAATGAAAATTTACAAAGGTATTTTACTAGTAATGAAACCTAAGAAGGTAGGAAATTTATTTCAGTTAGAAGGAAGAAAAGGGTTAGATCATGTGTCTATGGTGTCTGAACATGACAGTAGTTCTATTCGCTTATGGCATCAAAGGTTGGGCCATATGAGTGAAAGAGGGTTAAACATTTTGGCTGATTGCAAGTTACTTCCTAATCTAAAGTCTGGAAAGTTAGATTTCTGTAAACATTGTCTGTTTGGGAAACAGAGTAAGCAAAAGTTTAAAACAGGCAAACATACTAGTAAAGGAATCCTTGATTATATCCATTCAGATGTTTGTGGTCCATTCGCTACAACCTCATATGGTGGCTCGTCATACTTTGTATCGTTTATTGATGATTTTTCTAGGAAAGTGTGGGTCTACATGTTGAAAAGGAATTCTGATGTTTTTACAGTTTTTAAACAGTTTAGAGCTTTGGTAGAAAACATCACTGGTAGAACTATAAAATGTTTAAGAAATAACAATGGTGGTGAGTTTACTTCCAAGGAGCTTGAAATTATTGCAAGGATGCAGGGATAAAGAGACATAAGACCACTGTTTATACTCCTCAGCAAAATGGAGTTGGTGAATGCATGAATAGGACTCTTTTAGAGAGAGCAAGGAGTATGCTGAGTAACACCGGTTTGCAGAAGGAATTGTGGACAAAAGCAGTGGCTACATCTTGTTATGTGATAAATCGATCACCATCAATAGCGATAGGATGCAAGATTCCTCAAGAGGTATGGAAAGGACACCCTTGTGATTATTCTAAACTCAGAGTGTTTGGTTGTGATGCATATGCTCTAGTGCCTAAACATCAGCGAACTAAATTAGATCCAAAGTAAAAAAGGTATATCTTTGTTGGATATGGTGATGGAACAAAGGGATATAAATTGTGGGATCCTACTACCAACAAGATCATCACAACAGAGATGTAAAGTTTAATGAATCCTCTCTTGTACAGTTAGATGTAGATAATATATTGAGACAGGATGATGTATCTGACTTTCAACACATTCAGTTTGAAACCACCTCTAATGATAGTCTAGATGAACATAGTTCAGATGCAAGTCATGAACAGGTTTCAGAATCAGATCATGAACAAGGTTCAGATGTAGATCATGAACATGTCTCAGATGTTGATCATGAAGAAGTTCCTACAGATGGTAATCAGCCAATTGTGGAAGAACCAGAAACATCTTTAAGGAGGTCTACAAGATTGAAACGCCCTCCTAAAAGGTATGATGATTATGTTACTTCAGTTGCATTTACCGCTAACGACGATGAGCCTCTGTGCTATCAGGAAGTTGTAGATGGTTCGAAAAGCGAAAAGTGGAAAGCAACTATGGAGGACGAAATGATGGCCTTAGGTAAGAATGACACATGGGATCTGGTTGAACTTTCGAAAGATAGGAAAACTGTGGGATGTAAATGGTTTTCCAAATTGAAACATGGTGTGAATGATACAGAGGATAGGTACAAAGCGAGGCTGGTCGCAAAAGGGTTTTCTCAAAAAGAAGTCATTGACTTTCATGAGATATTTTCACCAGTTGTTAAAATAGTTTCAATAGAATTGTGTTAGCATTAGCCGCTTTGCTTGATTTAGAATTGGAGCAACTAGATGTTAAGACTGCATTTTTACATGGAGATTTAGATGAGGAAATTTATATGGAACAACCGGAAGGGTTTGTTCATCATCGCAATAAGAAATTTGTCTGCAGGCTCAAGAAATCATTGTATGGTCTGAAGCAGTCACCTCGGCAATGGTACAAGAAGTTTGATTCTTCCATGTTGAGTCAAAAATATATAAGGAATATGATCATTGTGTTTATTTTAAGCAATTAAGTAATGGCATATTCATTATCTTAGTGTTATATGTTGATGATATTCTTTTAGCAAGAAAAAGCATAAAAGAGATCAACAGGTTAAAGGCTCAGATGGCAAGGACATTTGATATGAAAGACCTAGGAGCAGCAAGACAGATTTTGGGCATGGATATTTTTAGAGACAGGTGCAATGGTAAGCCGTGGCTATCACAACATAAGTATATTGAAAAAATACTCTTGAGGTTTGGTATGAACAATGTGAAGCCTGTGTCAGTCCCTTTAGCTTCCCATTTTAAGCTTTCTTCTAGTTTATGTCCTAATACAGATGAAGAAAAGGAATATATGTCTCGAATTCCATATGTCAATGTAGTAGGTTCTTTGATGTATGAGATGGTTTGTACTCGACGAGATATTTCACATGCAGTTGGGGTTTTCAGCAGGTATATGGCAAATCCAGGTAAAGAACACTGGTCAGCAGTGAAATGGGTGCTTTGGTATTTGAGAGGCACAAGTGATTATTGTATCACTTATAATAAGAGTAGTGAATTTGTTTGCAGATATGTTGATTCCAATTTTGCAGGTGATTTGGATAAGAGAAGGTCAACATCAGGGTAAGTCTTTACTCTTGTAAGTGGAGCTATTAGCTGGATGTCAAAGCTACAAAACATTGTTGCTTTATCCACTACTGAAGCAGAATACATTATTGCTTCTCATGATTGCAAAGAAGCGATTTGGTTGAAAGGTTTGTTTGGTGAGTTTGGTAGGTTGCAGGACAACATCAAGTTATTTTGTGATAGTCAAAGTGCAATACATTTGGCTAAGAATCCGGGCTATCATAGTAAATCAAAGCATATACCAATCAAGTACCATTTTGTAAGACAGGTTATCACTGAAAGGGGAGTCTCTCTTGAAAAGGTGCATAGAAAGGAGAACTATGCAGACATGTTCATGAAACCAGTTTTGTTAGATAAGCTATGTTGGTGTTTGGCTTCTCTTGGCTTGCAGAAAAGATAAAAATAATAAAGAAACATGGTATAAGGCTAATTGTTGTCAAGGTGGAGATTGTTGAGATTTTCATTTTTAATAAATTGGGCAAAAATCTCTTGTATGTAACAACAATAGGATTTGTTACTATATTAGCTCTATTTTGTTGGGAAATAGTTAATGCATCCTATATTTGTTGTGAGAGGATTTATGAGTCAGTTTAATTCTCTTAGCTATAAAAATATGCCCGTACAGGATATTTGGTATGAGGTAGAGAGTGTGTGAGGAAATAAATTATTGTAATCTCCTATTTTAATAATAAGATTGCCAATGCCTCTGTTTTGGTGGACGTAGCCTAGATTGGTTGGGTGAACCACGTTAAATCATTGTGTCTATTGTGTACAATTTTTTATGTTGTATTTGTCTTTTAATTTCCGCTACTCACTATTTGCTCTAACATAAAAATGCATTTTATAAATAAAATTTCCCCTCCCTCCATACCAAAAACACGAGCACGACGAAAATGGTACACATCTGTATCAACCTCCCCACCAACTAACTTCTATGTTTAACTATCCCAACTTTTGTCAACCCCACTATCTCCGGGTCCAAGACAACTATTTAAATGTTCAAACTTTCATGTTAAAACATGAAAAAAAAATCCTCCACATAATATTTCTATAAACGAGAAAAAAAACTATTTTTTTCTATCTACTTTTTTTAAACAATTTAATTTCTTACTAATTTTTCTATCTACTTTTTTTTAAACAATTTAGTTTCTTAAAAACAAAGTTTCTTCACAATAACATTATTTTAATACATTTAGAAATATTTATCCAATCTTGAAAACATAAACTTTTTTTTTTTTTTAACATCTTCCCAACTAACAATCTTGCAAAATAATATTAACGGAAAAAACAAGAAAAATCCCTTGCGCGCCGAAAACATGGGTATGATGAAAAAAGTGTATGCCGAGGTCGGCCTTCCCACCAATTAACTTCTACACTTAACCATCCTATCCTCCATCCACCCTAATCCCCAAGTCGGACACAAATATTAATACATTCAAACTTTCATGTTAACACGTGAAAAAAAAAATATCTTTTCGAAAACATTTCAATAAACAAAAAAACTATTTTTTCTATCTTTTCTTTCAAAGTAACATTTTATCAAGGAAATTAAAAAAACTACTTTTCTAAAAAAAACAATTTCATTTCCCTTTTAAAACAGCGTTTTCAAACATAACATTGCCATAAAAACACATTTTATATATAACATTTACCCTCTACGCTGAAAATAAGACCACGACGAAGACTGTGCAGGCCGGGGACGGTGTCTCCAGAAACTAACTTTTACGCTTAACCATCCTGACCTCCGTCCACTCGCTTGTCTTTAGGTCCGAGATAGCTATTAAAACATTCGAACTGTGATGTTAAAATGTGAAAAAGAAATATCCTTCAAAAAAACATATCTATAAACAAAAAAACTATTTTTCTATTTAGTTTTTTTAAATGACATCTTATCAAGGCAATTTAAAACAAAAATATTTTTTTAAAATCAATTTCATATCTCTTTAAAACATTTTTGCAAATAACTATTTTTCAAAAATAGCATTGCCGTAATATAAAAACATTTTATAAATAAAACTTCAACTCCACGCCGGAAACATGAGTAAGGCGAAAACGATGCACGTCCGGGTCCATGTCCGCACTAGAACTTGTGAGCTTAACCATCCCGACCTCCATTCGCCCGTTTGTCTCCGGGTCCAACCGCCAAGAGAAAAATGTTTTAAGCGATTTCATTTCACTTCCAAAACATTTTTTCAAATAATACTGTTGTTAAAAATCATTTCAAAAAATATTAAATCTTTTCCCTACACGTTGAATGTGTTTCACGTCGAGTTGAATATGTTTCACGTCTAGGTTGTTGTCCCCTCTAACTAACTTCTATATAACACCATCCCGCCTTCCGACTACCTGACTCACTTCATCTCCGAAGACCAATACACGAAAACACCTTCTACGTTGGAGAGGCAGCTGTTTATAATGTCACTTTTTGAAAGCTTTTCTGGTGGGTTTTTTGGGTCAAAATTCGGCAGCAATTTATTGGAATCGCAAGTTTGATAACTAGTTTCTGCACAATCAAAGCGTCCGAGGGGTTTTTCAGGGTGCTGAATCCAAATATGCAGTTAAAAAACCATTTTAACTGCAACAAATCAAGATTTAACCTCAATTTCTTCCGCCGGATTCCATCACCAGAATCTCCAAAAAAATCGCATTATAGACAACTCCCGTTGGAGAGGGGCTCATAGCTTTAACCAACTCTTGTGCATTTCCACTCTGCCTTGTGACTACTGCACTGAGTCCAACTCCAACTATATTACAATATTATTATTTATTTTTTGTTCCACAACCATCACTTTCCTCTTAATTACTCCAATCATCGTTCTTTCAATTAAACCTTCCCCACTATCCCTTTCAGGTTAAAACATGAAAAAAAATAATAATAATAATATAATAAATAAAATAAAATTAAAAAAAATATATCCTTCGAAAAACATATATACAAACAAAAAAACTATTTTTTCTATCCAATTTGTAAAATTAAGATCTTATCAAGGCAATTTAAAACAAAAATTATTTTTTGAAAATCAATTTCATATCACTTTTAAAACATTTTTCCAAAAAACTATTTTGCAAAAATGACATTGTCGTAATAATAAAAAAATTCCCCTACACACCAATAAC
This sequence comes from Pinus taeda, assembly GCA_000404065.3. Classification (NCBI taxonomy): domain Eukaryota; kingdom Viridiplantae; phylum Streptophyta; class Pinopsida; order Pinales; family Pinaceae; genus Pinus; species Pinus taeda. Next base: position 219,929 of record APFE030670902.1, on the reverse strand, counting down.
ATGAGTACCGTGAAAATGATGCACGCCGAGGTCCATGTCCCCACTAGAACTTGTAAGCTTAACCATCCCGACCTCCATTCACCCTATTGTCTTCGGTTCCAACCACGAAGAGAAAAATGTTTTAAGCGATTTCATTTCACTTTCAAAACATTTTTTCAAATAATATTGTTGTTAAAAAACATTTCAAAAATATAAAATCTTTTCCCTGCACGCTGAATATATTCACGTCTAGCTGAATACATTTCACGTCTAAGTTGTTCTCCCCTCCAACTAACTTCTATAAGACACCATCCCGCCTTCCGACTACCTGACTCACTTCATCTCTGACGACCAATACACGAAAACACCTTCTACGTCGACCAATACACGAAAACACCTTCTACGTCGGGGTGGGGTTCATAGCTTTAACCAACTCCTGTGCATTTCGATTGCGCCTTTTGACTACCTCCAAGTACATTATAATATTATTATTTATTTTTTGCGCAACAACCATCACTTTCCTCTACATTACTCCAATCATCTTTCTTTTAATTAAACCTCCCCACTATCCCTTCCTCCCACCTCACTTCCATGCACATATGTTGTTTCTCGTCAGTATGTTCTATAACAAAATTCTCCTTCTTTCCTCCACTGATTATTTCAAACGTATTTATTTTTTTTTCACATAAAATTACATATCAAACAAAGGTGAATCTTCTAAACTACTCATAACAAATTCTACTATTTAAACAAACAATCAATGATGTCTCTTACCATGTACCTGCTGGACAACACCAATTTTCAATCAGAAGATTCACTACAAACACCTTTACCAATCTCGAAACTGTTTCTACGTTATTAGTATAATGAGACGAGACAACAGAAAATAAAATATCTTTTTTTTATAAAACCACAACCATACGTTGTGTGCAGCTACGAAACCACTTAACTCTTTCTATGTCTACAAGAAGTCCACTACTATTTCCATATCCGCACGCAATCCCTTCGTTTTAATTAGAAATCCGAACAATCTAAGACCGAATAACACTATTGCAGTCCAACAATAGACAACAAAACTCACCTAACCAACAACATAAACTATTCCTCTCTTCCATCTTTAAAACGTCGTACGTCGATCTTTCGTTTGTTACTGAAATGTTCCATTTCATAATGTGTTGTTTCCTCTTGACACACCATGACCGCCACCACACCCACCCTTCACTTTAACACAACCCTTCGATCCTTTTCTGCGATGTCGCCACGCCTTTTCGAGCTCCCTCTAATCGCAACCATCCATCCAACTCTTAGATGAAGAATATTCTGCCAACACTCGATCCTGTACATTGGAAAATCAGAATAAATAATTTCCATACGCCTATCGGTGAAGTACACATACATTATTAATAAAAAAGAAAAAAGAGAGAAATAACGGAGAGTCCTCCTTATCTTAATGACACTAGAAAGCTAAAAGAAGCCATTGTCAAACTCATTGAAATTTATATTCCCTTGGTCCATGAAGCATCCTTGTTTTGACAACCCATCTCCTATTTTATTTTGTTCTCTATACATGTGGGAGAGAGTAATCCTCTTTAAAGATAAGATCAACGATTTGATCCTTCTGATCCAGTATATAAGAGATGGTTAATGACTCTTAAGTCTCCTAAAATATCAATCACCTCTTAGTTAAGCCACTTGGTACAAAAGATCACTCCCCCCACAGCCAAAAACTTTGTTCTATCATTTGATCCAACTCCGCTCGACCAACAGAAGTGTAAAAAATTCGAAGCCTTATAAAGTATAACTACCCATAGCCACATGTCTCCATCAAATATCCCCAAAAGAAAATTAGACCAAATATCCTTCATTCACTGGCTTCTTCTTGTGATCGTAAGTTCGTTGATCGCTTTCTTAGGATGAAATGCGATTGTAATTTATTAATATTATGTTACTCTTGAATATCAAATATGAAATGCGATTGTAATTAATTAATATTATGTTACTCTTGAATATCAAATATTTTTTTCTTTAGATGGGTAATAAATGTGGTGTTTATGGGTTTAAAATCTTTCGTATCATTTATGTTTTCATTTCCCACCTTTTTTTTTCAGAACTGTCTTTGTGAGGCAATTTAAGCGTACATCAAATCTTTTTGATTTCTATACGTTTCTAAGAAAAGTTATTATTTTACACACAACCATTTCAAAAAAAGACAAGCCCGGTAAAAATTTCCATGGAGTATCAAGGGAAAATCAATGACCCAAAATCGTAAAGAAAATGACTCCAACACGCGATTTTGAACTAGTCATGTGTTTTCTTATGCATCCAATTACTGAATATCATTCTCCAATAACGCTGGCTCTGAAAGAGAACATTAAGAGTTTGTGGGGCACAAGAGAAGCCAATGATCAATGCAAGAAATATGGAAATAATGTTTGCTGTTGGGAAGAATACGGACCCCATCCTCCTGCTCAATACACCCCAAACAAATACCCACGACGATGATGGATCATTCTTGTTTCCACCATCATAATCTGACATTTTCCTCAGCCTTCCATACCTCGTTTTTGGCATCACTTTGATCATCTTAGAGCGGCGAGATAGCTTACGCATCTTGTATCGTGGGATTCTGGAGAGGATGTGGTTAACATTGGCATTCAGCATACCCATTAGTGTGTAGAATCCCAAAAAATAGGGCCAACAACCTGTTGAACTATTGCAATGCGAAGAGGACATGCCTATTTAACCCTCCGATAATTGCTTTCAAGTTATATGTTTTTGCCACCAAATCTAAGAAACCCATCACAATACACATCGTGCATCCCATTCTCGTGAAAAAAACGTAGATTTCTATCAAAGGCAACGCCAGATTCAATTCGAAAAACTCGGTCACACAATTTAACATACGCACTGCTAAACTCTCTAACCTACTTTTCACAAAATCCAAAAAATGAAAAAGAGCCCTAACCTTTTTTTCGACAAGCGCACGAGGCTTGGACAACGACATCTATTATATTATGTGAAGCATGGGCCGATCTATATATTCTTATTCGTGATTTATGGTCATAATAGAGAAGCTCATCCAGAGTGCTCCCTCCAACAGATGTAGGAGGTTCTCTCGGCTTAACAAATTGATTTGTTGAAGCTCAAAGCCCTCTGAAATTTCATCCGTAGATATTTGTGAAAAAGTCTCTCTTCTATGCATGATCATGCCAAGACAGAAGTTCAACGATTTCAAATGAATCAATGGGAAAGATAATAAAAATCCTACATATATTTATAACACTGACTTTAGATCTATCGGGAATTCTTGTTTCTGTGGTTTTGGTTGGGCCGGGAGTAGGTGTATTACCATTGATGTCGATATGATGAAATTTCTCTTGTGGAAAAATCTAATTTTTAGAAGCTGGTGTTCTAGAGTCTGGGGTGAAGGTCGGGTATGAGGATGAAGTGACCGATAGGGTTGAAGTCAGTGGAGATTAATATGAATGTAAGTGGGTTTACCACTCACCAACCATTCCCTGCATAGCAATGTTCATAAAAAAAATTCCCACATAAATCTTAAATATCACAAAACTAGCTGCTAAATCAAATCCGTGCCCACTTTGGTTACCTGCATAATCATTTAGAGTTGTTTAGAAATTGAAAGAAAAAGCTCAACAAATATCATAATATTATTAAAAATAATTTATCATCAAATTCTTTACAAAAAATAAATAAATTAAAATACATCATCTTAGATTGCAATTATACTTCATATCATAGAGTTATTTGATCAGTTAGGGGCTAATATGCCCGCTTTGTTAGGTATTAATCATGAACGATGTCACTCACTATTCAGATGGCTCCGGTCACTGTTTAACAGTGAGCTAGTGTTGGTAGATAATATAGTCATTTGGCGCAGTTATTGCTCCTCTGTAGCTGAAGATGTCTATAAATTGCAGTGTTTAGTAATGAAAGAAACAAGTTGTGAGTGTGATTTTGGTCTCTGATATGGTATAGCCACTTGTGGTAACTTTGTGTGACGCGACTTGTGAAGCTAAGTGTTTTGCAGAGAGCGTGAGCTATGGGAAAGCATGTTCGTGAAAAGCTCTTATGGCCTGCCACTGTATTGTGAGACAGCGTGAAGGAATTGTTGTGTGAGAGCCGAGTGATAGATGAGTGGGGTGAGATTTGTGTTAGCTCTACAAGGGTCTTGTTAATATCGTGGATTTTTGTCCTTTCAAGTGCCTACTAATCCGGTGGAGTTTTGCTATTTGAGGTGGATGTTGCAACCTGATATGCCAACTCTAAGTGAATCTGAGTGTCGATAATGGGTGGGTGTTGTTTCTAATATTTGTTATGTATGCCTTAACCCTCTCATTTATAGATGCCAAGGGCTGAAGCATTAGAGGTGCCCTGAACTGACTAATGCATTGAAGTAAAGGATTTTCATGTTGCTTGAAAATCGTGGAAGTGATTTGACTTAAACGGTTTGAACCTTCTTTTAAGCATTTTATGCATTTTAAAACAAAGAAAATCAAAGCTTGGTTTGTTTTTTGATGGGAAACGTAAGAATTTTAAAAAATATTTGCATTATTTTAAGTGAAAATACTTAAAAATTTTAAATTTTTTTTTATATCGCAAGGAGTGAATTATTTTGCTTTTATTTAAAGTAGTGGAAGCTTTCCCAAAAAAAAAAGTGTTGGTGGAAATTTTTAATAGTGAAAAGGAGTTAATAAAGATTTTTATGGTGCATGCGTGGTGAAAGCTTTTTGGGATTTGGTGCATTTGGGTGCATTTGGATTCAGTTTTGATGGCATTTTGTTGATTGGAGAAAGTTTTTTTTCCATCATGTCAAATTTGTTGTTGGTTGATACTTATTTGAATGAATTCACCAAACTTGATGGAGGAAATTATGTGAATTGCTACGGAAGGAAATATAATGAGTCTAGGCAAACAAACAGAAGGCATAATAGAAATTTTGTGGACAAAGACACCTCAATTAATGATGGATCTAAAAATCTTAAACTGTTTGTTTTTTATGTTGCATTGTCTGTCAAAAATGATGATGTGAATGCGTTCATTGATACTGGTGCATCACCCCATATGTCTTGTAATAAGGAGTGGTTTCATTAATATTATGAAAACATTTATGGAACATATGTTTATCTAGGAGATAACAGATCATTTAAAGTTCAAGGTTATGGAATAATAGGTGTGAACTTGCCTAGTGGACATGAGAGACAGATCCATAATGTGATCTATGTTCCTAGTATCAAAAATAATTTAATTTATGTTTCTACTATTGCTGACCAAGATTTGAAGGTGGAATTTGTTAAATCACAATGTGTAGTGAAATACATTCAAGATCACTACAAGGTTATTGCCACAGGTACTAGAGTTGGAGGCTTGTATAAGTTGGGTATGACCAGGAAAAGTCATCAATCGTTGGCATCTACAACAATATCAACAGTAGAGTTACGACATCAAAGGTATGGACATCTAAATCACAAAGATTTAATGCTACTTCCAAAGAACACAATGGTTGAAGGTCTTCCTATCTTGAAGAATGATTATTTTGAATATGAAGCATGTATACTTGGCAAACAACATAGGGAGGTATTTCCTATACACAAAGAAAAAAAAGTAAGGAAATACTTGAATTAATTCATACTAATGTATGTGGACCTATGCAAACTAGATCTATTGGTGGAGCATGGTATTTTATTATTTTTGTGGATGATAGATCTAGATATACATAGGTTTATTTCATAAGAAAGAAGAGTGATGTTTTTGAGTACTTTAAAGAGTTTAAGAGTATGGTGGAAAAACAAACTGGTAATTGTATAAAAAAATTGAGATCTGATCGGGGGGGGGAATATAAATCAAAAGAATTTAATCAATATTGTAAAAGGAATGGAATTCTACAACAATTTACAGAGCCACATACACCTCAGCAAAATGGAGTTGCTGAGAGGAAAAATAGAACACCAGTTGAATGTGCACGTAATATGTTTCAAGATAAAAATACTTCTAATGGTTTTTGGGCTAAAGCTATTAATATTGTTGTTTATTTGGAAAATAGAAGTCCAAGAAAAAGTTTAGAGCTTAAAACACCTTTTGAAGCATTTTATGGCTACAAACCAAAAGTAAGTCATTCAAGAGTTTTTGGTTGCAAGACATTTGCTCATATTCCAAAAGATGAAGAAGAAAACTTGATGCAAAGTCAATTAAGTGCATATTTATTTGTTATTGTGATGACCAGAAAGCATACAAGTTGTTTGATCCCAGTACTCATAGACTTTTGGAAAGTAGGGATGTGGTGTTTCATGAGAATGCAAAGGAAGGTGATAAAATAAATAATACTAGTGTATGGCATGATACTGATGATTATGTCAAATTAGATACAAGTGTTGAACAAGAGCAGGAACAAGTACAAGTTCAAGAGAAAGGAGCATCAAGCAGTCATGACACTCCAAGAAGAAGAGAGGAGACTCCACAAAGCAGAAAGAAATATGAAAGCAGTAAAACTCCGAGAATGTCATCACATCAATGTCAGGTATGTGTAAGGTATAAATATTATGCATTAATGTCTCTTGTTATGAATGTTGTAGAACCTTCAAACTATGAGGAAGCTAAAGAATATGAAGAATGGATAGATGCAATGGATGAAGAATGTAACTCTATAATGAAGAATGACACATGGGAATTAGCATAATTTCTTAAAAAAAATGTTCACATAGGATGCAAATGCTTTATAAATCAAATTTTAATTTTGATGGAAGTATTGATAAGCATAAAGCTAGATTGGTTGCAAAAGGATATTCACACAAGGAGGGAATTGATTATCAATATATTTTGCACCTGTAGCTAAGTTGAACACAATTAGAATCATGATTGCATTAGCTACAAAATATAATTGGAAAATGCATCAGTTAGATGTCAAATCTTCAATTTTGAATGGTGAGTTACAAGAAGAAGTTTATTTGGTTCAGCCTGAAGGGTTTGTAAAATAGGTACAAGAGCATTTGGTTTGCAAGTTAAAGAAGTCTTCATATGGTTTCAAACAAGCACCAAGATATTGGTATGTGAAAATTGATTCTTTCTTTTATGATAAAGGTTTTTTGAGAAGCAAAAATGATCCTAAATTGTACATCAAGGAAGATGAAGGTGGGAATTTTGCTTTAATATATGTATATGTTGATGATCTTATCATAACAGGAAATGCATGCAAGTTGATTGAAGAAATTAAAATTCAGTCATGTATCTAAGATGAAGGATATTGGGGAATTGCATTGTTGTTTAGGTCTTGAAGTTTGGAGGGAATCTTGTAAGACACTAATCACACAAAGAAAATATACAAGGGAAATTCTTGAATGGTTCAATATGATTGAATGTAGGGCAACATCTACTCCTTCAGAATGGAATGTCAAATTGTGCAGCGATGATGGAACCAAAGAGGTGAATGGAACCTTGTATCGTCAATTGGTGGGATGTCTGAACTATCTCACCACTACTAGGCCAAATATAGCATATTTTATCAGCATAATTAGTCAGTTCATGGCTAAGCCTTGTGGAAGCCACTGGAAAGTAGCAAAGAAAGTCCTTCGATATTTGAAAGGAAAACTTAATTTTTTATTATGTATACAAATGAATTTGATGTTGAGTTGGCAGGTTATTTTGATCCTAACGGGGCTAGAAATCTAGATAACAGGAAATCTACTACTGGATATGTGTTCAACATTGGTTCAGAACCAATATAATGGAGAAGTAAGAAACAACCAATTGTTTCCTTGTAATCCGCTGAAGCTGAGTGTAAAGCATTATGAAGAGCTACCTGTGAAGCAATATGGCTTAGAAGGATACTTGAAGATGTTGGAGAAACACAACAAGCACCTACAGTGATCAGATGTGACAATCAAAGCACTATCAAATTGACACACGACATCATTTTGTAAGAGAAAAAGTGCAATAAAAAGAAATTGACTTATCATATTGTAATACAAATGAAAATGTGGCTGACATATTCACCAAGCCTCATGGAAACGCTAAATTTGAAATGTATAGAAGTAAGTTTTGCATTGTAGAAGATCCAAATTATGTTGTAAGCCTAGCTGAGACTTAGACCAACAGGTTAGTTAACATTTAGATTGCGGTTAAGGGGTGGTGTAGGGTATTAATCACGAACGATGCCACTCACTATTCAAATGGCACTGATTGTTGTTCAACAGTAAGTTAGTGTCAGTGCATAATAAAGTAATTCAATGTAGTTATTGCTCCGCTATAGCTGAAAATGTCTATAAATTGCAGTGTTTAGTAATGAAAGAAATAAGTTTCGAGTGTGATTCTATTCTCTAATATGCTTTTACGTCACATTCGATGCTACTGCTAATAATATAGAGTCTGCCAGATTTTAAACCAATTCATATTCAATAGTCTTTATATCACCTCCTGCAAGATTAAATCTTGAATATCAATTTCCATTAGATTCACTATTAGTTATTTAGAGAGTTTTGTATTGACAGTTTCCTTTTAATACTCGTACTTTTAGCTTAAAAATAATAACTTGTTTCACTATCACTTTACCTATTAACTTATGATTGTTAGGGACAGTGGTAAACCCGTTATTGCGACGTGCTCGATGGAAGAAGATTTTTTTTCCAGAGATTGAATTAAGTATCATAATGAGATTTCATATGTCTTGTCCAAAACAATGATGTCATGGATATTGAGTGGGAGCTTATCACTAATTTGTGTGATCTCATACAAACCTTTTTTTAATAGCAATATGGTTATGTATAAAGTTATAAAAATTATGAGATGGCGATTGTTTAATCTGGGTTTAGTTTCTATAACTTATATGTTTAAATTTTATTGAAAAAACCCAAAAGAGTGAGGCTGAGAGTCAATTAAAAGCCATAAAAGTTTAAGTTCATCAAATACTCTATAATTATGTATCAATTATAATGACTGCATCCTTTAAATCCACTCTGATCTTGTAATAAATGTAATCGTTGTATCCTTTAAAATTAAAGTTATTATATAAATATTGTAAATTCATATATATATAGATACGATCACTAGTAATTACTTTTAAAAGTGTACAGATACAGCGAAAGAATAGAAGATTTGGAATTTCAAATAAATGATCTATTTTGAGAACCCTTAACTACAATGAGATATGTGACATTCTAAATATTTCAAGGAAAATATCCCAATCAAATATTATTTTAAAAACATACTTTTGTCACCGTCACAATTGCAGATAATATCAGTGCAATTGCCCATTGTTAATTGTGATACATTTTACAAGTGGAAAGAAACAATGGCAACTCATTCATCCCATGTACTTGACCCATGACCTTGAATTGAAAAAGAATTTATCTCGAAGCTTTTGCATTTCGTAATTTTCTAGGGGTTTGGAGGGCTTCAAAATTTAATCTTTAAGGCCTCTTGTTTCATTAATTTTCACTTGAAGATTGCCAAAGATTTTGTAGGAAAAATATAACATTTTTGTCTTAGCATTTTTTAAAAATTTCATTACAAAGGTGTTTCTCTTCATTATTTATTTTGAATAATTTGCATAAGGTTTAAGTTGATAATTGAACATTAATGAAAAATGGAATGCTCATTGTAAATCTTTATCATTTTGTCATATCTTCTTTCAAATTTTTGTGTAAGGTTTTGTATGGAAAGTTTTGTTGTAAAAGCGTCTTGTTTCATCCTTTTTCCTCGAGATATAATGGAAAGTATAAAAATAAGCAAGGGATAATCTCATTCATTACTTTTTTCTTTCAAAATTACCGAAGGTTTCACATGGGAAAATTCATTGTTAAGCTTCTTCGTTTCACTAGTTTTATCTATAAGTTGTGTAAGATTTTGTTGTGTAAGGATAAGTTCTCCCGCAAAGGATTTTATGCAACATTCTTCTTCATAAAGTGTGGTTGAAGTATTGACATTAAAAACCTTAGTGCGAGTCGTCTTGGCATTGTAATCATTTTCTACAGTAATTTTCCAATAGTTTCGGTGTGTCGAATCTCTATGGAAGGATTTCCTTCAAGATTTGTTTCTAGATAATTTCCTAGAAATTTCAACGGATAATATTTTAACTTAAATAGATTTCTATCTTATATTTCTTCACTACCTTGGTAAGGTTTTGTGGTGAAGCTTTTCATTTTAAATCTTTCTGGTTTCATAAACCCGATGGAAAGGTAGAGGATGAAAACACAATTCCATACACACAAAGAATATGACTTATTTCTCTTCATTTATTGATAACTAAAACCTCATTTCACATATCTATAGAGTTGTGGCTCTTCTATTTCACACACACTTGATTCAACTTGACTTGATTATAATGAATTTGGTGAGGGGTATTTATTTTTTTCAATAAGCGACTCACTCAAAGTAACTTCAACATGCAAAAACACATTATATTTGGCTTTTCTTAAAATAAGATTGAAATCAAACTCACTCATACTTGACTGAATTAACTCATACTATAAATCTAGACTATACTTAACTCAAGTTATCTCTTTAGGCATCACTTGACTTGGTTCTTGCTAGATATTCATGCATGAGTAATTACTATTTCGAACACTTCCACTTAATTATTGTCATATGACTCAACTATGCCTACTAGGTTTACAATAAAAATTGACTCAATCGTCACTCAAACATGCATGTTGGTCTAAGTATCAGTTAGGCTTACAATGACTCAAAACATTGACAATTTTTCATTTTCTCTTTCGTTTCTTCTCAATTCTACACCTTCAAAATAGGTTCATTCCCTTTTTTTCTTTATTGTTGTATGCTCCATATTTAGTCACTTCATGTTGTTGGAATGTTTCTTTTTCTTGTCTTGAATTTTTTTTAACAAACAATTTGATCTTGTTTTGTATAGCCTCCTCTATAAATATTCTTTCACTCATCCACTGTTGCTACAACTCTTTATCTTCAAATTGTCTGCTTTTCTCTGCATTTTTCATTTCATATTCTTGATATTTTTTTGCCATATTTCTTGATAGACTAATTTGATTTATTCTTGAATTAACTGTTGAAAATGGTTTCAACTCTTTCTTCTTTGTCTCCAAAAACACCCATCTCATTCTCTTCACTTTCATAATTAGGTACTACCGTTTTTTTCTTGGACTCTACACATTCAAGATCAATCTTACAAATATATTCTTTCTACTATGCATTGAGAGCTTCATTTTATTCCTCTTCCTTCTCTTCCTTACCTTCCATTGCTTTACAAACCTTTACTGTTGCAAACAATTTGTCTTCCACTTGGCTTCGAGACACAAGTCAGATTTTCTCACTAAATAACAACATAACAATGTGTTCTTTATGTTGCATCATGTGCAACCAATCATCACTAGTTAAATTATCTTCATCAAAGTTAACATCAACATAATTTTCATCCATCCTATGGTGGGGTATCTGAGCATGCATGTGCTCAGTGACAATTTCAACTTCGGCAAATCCTTTAGCTATGGATAGATTCACCAATTCACATATCTCTTTGTAGTCATCATCCACATATATCTTGTCATGGTGGGATTCTCCATCATATTCACCATCCACATTATAGTGGAGTCCTTGAGCATTTATATGCTCTTGCTCTACTTCACACACATAGGCTTCAACTTCTCTCTCTACAATCTTTGTTGCATCTTCTTCATCCATATACATGTCTGCATAGTGGGTTTCACTTTTATAGTCTTCATGACCATCATCCACTTTTTAGTGGGATTCTCCAAGCTCTGTTGTTTTCCCAGAGTCTTTCTCATCTACTCTTAGATATGCAGCTGGCTTAATATATTGTGACACATCTTGCTACTGCATGTCACTCACCGTTGCACCAAATTCTATTTCCAGGCTCTTATATGCTTGCTTGGAAGTTTTAGATTTTCCTATGTTGCACAAAAAATTCTCATCCAATCCCTTTTTTATAAAATCCAATGCTAAAGCATTCCATACATCGTCATATACGTTATTAGAATTGTTGGAATTTTGAGGGTGATTTCAAACACAAAATATCAGAGAACAACGCTCTGTTTGACACAGCGAAAACAGAAGAAAATTGCTCTGCTGAAACAGGTCGTTTTGCTGAAAGAAGTGTTTCAGCAACGTATTGCTTTGCTGAAACTGGTGTTTCAGCAACGTAATTCTGGTGTTGCAGCTACAGGAAATTTCTGATATTTTAAAATAAAAACTGAAAAACAGAGTAATGCTTGGCAACACAAAAACTGGAGAAATAGCAACTGAAACTTAACTTATATTCAGTAAAACAGTTGACAAACAACTGATACAATAAAACAACTTCCTTTATCTCAGAAAATTGCAGATCTTTAAGCACTGTTGTGCTGTTACAAAACACTCTGTTTTTGTTCAAAACACTGCTGCAAACACTCTGTTTCTTCCTTCAGACATTTTACACTCCTGTCTGTAAATTTCCTTCATATATTCACGCTGCTGCGTACATTAAAAAAAAACTTCTACACCGCTGTGCATTACAGAGAGAACACTATCTCTGTTAAAAAAAAAACTTACACACACTGCTATGTTTTTACATTACAGAGTCAACTCACACAAAAAAAACAGAAAACAGAACTTACATATTTTATGTGCCGTAAGAGAAAAACTGCATACTGGAATTAAAAACAATAAAATTAAAATCCTACCAACACAGCAATTAATTACCATCATTTTGTGGGAGTCCGCCATGCTGTAATAAATTGTTGTGTAATCGCTGATTTAGAAAAGGATTGGAGCTGCGGCTGTTTACTGGCAAAAACTTCATGCACAGGTATGGCAATTGATTCAACTGGAGCTGCAGCTATTTGCTGGCAAAATCATCAATGCAGAGGTATGGCAGTTGATTCAAGAGTACAGGGGTATGGCAAAGGACAACCCCTGCAGTTGAAAATAATATTTCAACAAGAATGATACTCAATCAACTCTTTACGTTGAAGAAAAGTTAACATTTTGATAACCAAAAGACCAAAATATTTACCAATAAACATAGGAGGTCATAGTAGATACATGATACACCAATCTCCCATGATCCCTTCTTTGTCTTCTTCTATACTTATCAGTTCCTCTACTACGGCTTGAATCTCTCTAAATATTGAAAAGATCTATGCCTCTTCGTTGCAACTCCTTTTCTTAACATCCTTCAATCACAATTTGCAACCCATGACTATTGTCTTCCTTCTGCCTTATAGATGCTTTTCCTATTACATAAGACTTCGTTCCATATCACCATCGAAAAAAATATAATTTTATATATACGGTCACATAAAACACAATCTTCATCCAAAAAATTGTCATAAAAACAAAAACTTTACCCATAAACAAGCCTTTTGCAAAACCCTCAACTCACTTTCCAATAAAATGACCCTTTTTAAAATATTATACAACCTGTTTTTTATTCATATTAAAAAAACCTAATATTTTTTTTCAATATTTTTCAAACCACACTTTGGAAGGAATTCGATAAAATCTTTTAAAACTTTCCTCTGCACTCTAATAACTGTCAAAACTCCTTTTAAAAAACACCCCTTCCAAAATAAACATTTTTGAAACCTTTCAAATATATCTTTTAACGGCATTTCAATTTAGAACAACCTTGCGATCTGTAAATATGCCCATGGTTCTTTGCCGTTTAAAAAAAAAACATCACGAATAGGAATTAAAAACCAAATATTAATATGTCGTTACCATCTTTATACTTTTAAAATGAACCTTTCCAAGAATTTTTTGAAACCTTTTTAGACTGGTTGTGTGACTATTGTTGACTTCTCTTACATCTGTTAAAAATTTGCCTTTAGCTGTAACGCCAAGCTAAAACATCTCAACTACTTTTCACGTCCAGGCTAAATTCTTCAATGATGCTGAATGGTGGTTCATGGAAAACGCGATGGTTCATGGCGGCTGCGCTTGCACTTTTCAATTTGATGATTTTCTTCTGGACGTGACTCTGCAGAGAGCGGTTGCAGAGTCTGGAATACTCTAACTCTTCCGTGACTTTAACTCTTTAAGACTGGTTCGGAATTTGTAATTTAATGTGAGTTTTGATACCAATTTGTTGGAAAGGGAAAGGAAAAAATCACAATTTCACGCTCGCAAAATATAAGTCGCTGCTCTTCTTTTATTGATCACACAAACTTGATTTCACATACAATTATCCATAAAGCTGCGTCTCTTGGTTTTTATACACACTTGATTAGACTTGATTAGACTTTGACTTGATTACAATCAATCTGGAAGGCAGTATTTTTTATTTTCAACAAACTACTCACCCAAAATAACTTAAATCAGCTTGTCTTTTCAAGAATCAATCCACTTGGATCTTGCTAGATCTTCAGGTAGGAGTAATTACTATTTCCAATCAAACTGAACATAATACCAAAGCATACCAGTTATTATGTTTAAATCGTATCAATCTGCAAGAGAAACTCACCATTTTCAAGATTTTCCTTAATTTCAATATCATGCGAAAATACCTCCTTAAATGTTCAAATTTTCCAGAGAAATGACATAAAGCATAAAATCTAAGAATATCTTGTTAAGTTAAATAGATTATCTGACTTTTTTTATTTTTTTTACCAATTTGAAGATTTTTTTAAATTTCAACATCATGTGAAAATATTTTGCTAAATATTCCAATTTTCCTGAGAAATCGCATGAAGCATAAAATCTGAAAATATCTTACTCAGTTAAATAGATTATCGGATTCTTCTTTTTTCACTTGTGGACTTGCGTAAGGGTTTGTAATATATTGAACCTTTTAATGAAAGATATTGCTAGCTTAAATAGATTATTTGTTTCGGATTTGTTCCCTTCTGGATTTCCTTAAGGGTTTGTATTGAAGCCCTTCATTCTAAAGATTTCTTGTTTCCATCATTTCCATTCAAAGGTTTCCTATTTAATTTCTATAAATGAAAGATAATAGCCAATCATACTGGCTTTCACGTTTAAAGTTAAACGTATTAATCGGCAAGTGAAGCTCGCCAATTTTTCATTTCAACGTAATCAGGAAAGATATATTTTAAATTTTCCCGGAAGAAGTCACTAAATGTAATCGACAGGGACGTGATTCATTTGCTTCTGCTCAAAGAAATCATTATGTGTATCTGTTCCGTTAGGATGAGAACGTGTCTTTAGTGGTGATAAACAACATTGCAACTTGCTCCGCCGAGCATTAAAATTCAAAGATTTTGGATAAATGATCGTTAATGACTCGCATTTTCAATAGCTGGCTCGTGGGATTTGAACTCTCAACGACTTATATTTATTCGCTACAAGGGGAGACCTGGAGAGACATGAACCGGCTACTTATTGTAGTTTTCAAAGGAACTTGAATTTATAAATGGATTTAATGTTTTTAAAATATTTTTTTGACGTGTGAATACTCAAATTTTATTTAGATTTTCAGAGAAAATTGACAATTTTATTTTTCAAAAAATGTTTTAACCCTATTTTTCATTTACTATATATATGAATCTCTGGTTGATATTAAAACAGTAAAATATTTTTCTGGTTCACATTAAGAAAGTAAAATGTTTTTCTGTCATTAATTAATTTTTAAATACATATTAACATTATTCAACTTTTTTCTTATTGAAAATTTTAATTTATTACATATATTGAATTTTTATTATTATTAATATTTTAAATTCAATATATTATTTATATAAAGATTTGAATAAATTATATATCACCTTTTTATTTTGAGAAAAAATGAAGCTAACTTACTATAAGGAGGTGATTAATCCCAATTTTGAAATCCATAATTATTTTTCTGTCTTGAATGGTGCTAAGAAGAAAATGGACATTCCCAAGATAAAAATGAATTCTCATGAACTTCAAAGTGAAATAGAGGGGACTTGAATTTATTCCCAAAACACCTTGGGATGATAGAAATTGTCACCTTTGCCCTACTAAGAAGGTAAATATGGAAGGTACTTTCTCTTGGATTGTTCACATTTGTTCGAGTTTTTAAAACCTTTGCCACACTACCAACCTTCTTAAGTTGTAAAGTCAACAAAACTATTGGGATCTACGAACATTTATATCCCCATTTTTCAATCATAAAAATAAATGCTAAAGAATCTAAATCAATCTCTTACTTTAAGGCTCTAGACACTGTATTAGTGGATGTTAGTCATCATCATCATTATTAAGTCAACAAAACTATTGGGATCTACGAACATTTATATCCCCATTTTTCAATCATAAAAATAAATGCTAAAGAATCTAAATCAATCTCTTACTTTAAGGCTCTAGAGACTGTATTAGTGGATGTTAGTCATCATCATCATTATTAAGTCAACAAAACTATTGGGATCTACGAACATTTATATCCCCATTTTTCAATCATAAAAATAAATGCTAAAGAATCTAAATCAATCTCTTACTTTAAGGCTCTAGAGACTGTATTAGTGGATGTTAGTCATCGTCACCATTATTATCATTATTCTTATTAGGAAGTAATTGAAATTTTTACTTTACTTTCAATTTCTTTTTCTCTTTCCACATTGAAATATTTTATTAGGTTCAACACATACACACACTTTCTTTCAGTATATGAAATTGATATTAAAATAATTAATTGGTATTAATATTCCAATAATTTATTTAAGTTTTGTATTGGAATGAATACATTTTTAACACTCAAAAGAGAAAATATTAAATTATTTTAATTATTTTATCTCTCTTTAAATTTGATATAAAATTATGTTATTTCATATGGGTATCAAAATATTTTGTTTATGGTTGAAAGTGGGAGTAAAATATTTTTATATCTCTTTCGTAGTCGGTTGTACTTCAACTAACAAAATGAGTGAAATAATTAAAACTAACCATACATGTATATTCATTGTTATTTTTTATTATAGGTCACTTATTTTTATTTAGAAAATATTTTATTTAACTTACCGTTGAGCATGCATTGAATCACAAATGACCCTAATATTAAGTTGTTAAATGCACATCTTGAGGTAATCAATAAATATAACTAACATAAAACGATGTTAAATGCACATCTTGAGGTAATCAATAAATATAACTAACATAAAACGATTAAATAAAATCCTAAAATGATAAACTATCACTTCTTTCCATGTGTCAACCAGTGATAACCCATGGTTGGTGGGGTTGACATACAGACTAACTAGAAAGAACAATCTATAATCTTTATATTCTTGAAAATTAAGTTGTATATTTAACTAGCAATTGCATCAAATGTTGCAAAGGAAACGATGTAAGGTGATATCATAAGGTAATTCATGTTCCTTTGGCAATTGTGGAAAGATAAGAAAATATCAACAAAAGGCTAAGGCCATGCTACAATGAAATTTTAGTGCAATATTGCTTCCTTGAGCCTTACAAATCATGAGGCCTATGTCGAAGTTAAACATGCATGAAGGCTTCTTCTCTTGAGAATATGTTGTTCTATGTTATCTTTTCTTTAGGTACTCTTCTTTACAACCTGGAGAATCTTAAGATTGTACTGTAATAAACCTAGATTTTGTACAAATTCTACTTCCATATTGATGAGAATTTTATATGGATGTCGTTAACCATTTTATGTTGATTTGATTTCATATTCACTGAGTATGATTTTTTCCTTGTAGTTTCTTGAGCTATTAAAAATTTTTAATCTACTAAGTTTTTATTGTTCTTTTATTATCTTAAAAGGAACTCATATAAAAAATCGGGAGCATGAAAAAAGTTGTGGTACCAAGGACTTACCAATAATGAAGATCCAACAAGCTCCACTATAGCTGGGTTTTCATATTTCAAGAAAATGCAAGTTTGTTGTCATTCGACTCCATTACAGAGGAAATATTTAGTGAAAGAAGCTTCAACAAAAGCAAAAATATTTAGTGAAAGAAGCTTCAACAAAAGCAAAAATCTCGACTGTAGGTGAAAGTAACAAGAAAAGTGAGAACGAAGGAAGAATTGGTTAAGTACTTGTAATGTGTTCATGGGTTATAATAAATATTAACAAGTTAAATAGTTTCACAAATCAATATTTAGTTGATAAATCAATATTTAGTTGATAGTTAAAGTTGTGGGATCTAATGGTGGAATAATTTTCAATCATGTAACACTGAATTTGACGGTGCAAAGGAATGAACAATGGTAATTGGAAGAGTTCTTTGCAAAGAAAATGACTTACGATGTAAAAATAAAATATTCTATTAATATAATAGGAATTGATTAATTGATGCCAATGCATATCATATAATAACATATATATATATAATATGAGGATTTTAAATGATAAAATATTTGTATTATAAAAAATATATACTTACATTGTGATTTCTATAGTGATTTGACTTTAATATTTTATTTTCCAACCATCTCAAATAAACAAAATTATAACTATTATATATATAGTATATATAAAATGATACGGTATTTTTCAACATCTCACTAAAATCATTTTTTTATCAAATCGTGCTCTTTTGTTATTTTAAAACTATATTTTCGAATAAATTATGGACAATTCACGATTATAAATTGTAATTTTAACAAATTCTTATAGTTCTAAGCAAATTTGACCATAAAAATCAGAGGATTGACTTTTAGTTGTAATATATTGAATCCATCAAGTTATCAGGGTAAATCATTGAGAAAAACAGAATATGGTGAGTATGTAGTTGAGAGAAAAAGTAGAGTGGCAGTGTGATGAATTGTTTCAAGATGGACTACAAGAAAATAAAAAAGAAATTGATTCAATCTTTTTCAAATTTTTCCCGTCTTAAGGACATTGTCAACTTGAAATAGAGGACCCTGCTTTATGTTCTGCGGTAATCAATTTCACTTTTTAATGATTTTAACCAATTACCTTCATCCATATTTCAAATCATCTCATAACCAGTAATTTGTTAGTCAAATTTCATTGTGGAAAAAACAAACAAAATCATCTCATAACCAGTAATTTGTTAGTCAAATTTCATTGTGGAAAAAACAAACAAAATAAATAAATAAAAGGAATTTGCCCTAAACCATTTCGTTCAAAAGAGTAAATCTAATAAGCGAGGGTGGAGGGAAAAATTTAGCGTACTAATTAAGTTGTTGTTCAGTGGCTTGCGTTGAAGAGGAAAAAGATTAATAGATTCACCATTCATGGAGCAGGAAGTATGGCATTAGATGAGGTGGAGTAATTTTGAAACCGTCTCAACTCTGCCTTCAAACTTTGACATAAGACTAAACATAGTTGAAATGCTATTCAAAATAAATTCCATTTTTTCCTTTCGCATCGTTTCTCCTCCATGAATGAAGAACTGTTGGCCGACTTGAAATTATTCATCGTGATTGTCTGTGTGCTAGTTAATTTTACAGATTTATTATTTTTGTTTTCCTTTTTTGGTCATGCTTCAAAAATTTTCCCTGCAACAAAACCCTATGTTTCAAAAAAACGATCTCCTGGATTTATGATTAAACTAATTTTTTATGATGCAAGAGCATCCTAGATTTATTGTGAAACTATTTTCTTATTTTCTTATGATGAAAGAAAGTAGTAGAATGTGGAGAAAGGCACCATCACATCAAAATTAGAACCTCGAGTCGAACCTAAAATTCCAATAGGGCCTACATAATCATTAGTAAAAACTTGAATGCGTTGGAAGGATAGTAATGGAGCGCATGCTGCAAGAAGAAGTGGCAACAACTAGTCTTTTTGTGTAGCCCTTGTGCAGGCCAAACCCATCTGTGATCCAGCTCCTCATGGTCGGCGTAACCTCATCAAGCTTCGATTCCAGGAATTCGTCCTCGGGGATGATGGATAAGATCCTTTCCACCTCCCCTGACAACTTTGACATTTGTATTTTGTAGTTCGTTTCGTTTCAGCTGTCTTCATCCCCTAGAGCATCTAAGTCCTTAGTGATGGTGATGGCGAATCTGATTGGTTCTTCCTCCTCTAACGATTTTGACTTCTAGATTTTGTGGCTCATTTTGTTTCAGTTGTCTTCAATTCCTAGTGGACCTGGTACTCTCTCGAAGTTAGTTTTTGATAGTCCGTGGGAGCTGGCATGGATAATGATGCACATCTGGCTCTCTTAGTTTGAACATGAATTCGGGTAAAGGCTTATTTCAATGATATTAAAGAATGCTTAGTGTCTTTAATTTTTGGTTCAGGGGTTTTAACCAGTGTTCCA
This sequence comes from Pinus taeda, assembly GCA_000404065.3. Taxonomy (NCBI): domain Eukaryota; kingdom Viridiplantae; phylum Streptophyta; class Pinopsida; order Pinales; family Pinaceae; genus Pinus; species Pinus taeda. The sequence continues at coordinate 199,794 of APFE030670902.1, read as the reverse complement.
TGGGGACTCACACCCCTTAAAGGTCTAGTTTCCTCGCTCCCCCATCACTCCGGGGACTTGGGGACCAGTAGGGGACGTTTCCCCATGCCCCCAAAAATGAGGGAACTCAGGGGGACGTGCCAGGGAGTTGTTTCCCTTTCTTGAGGGGGCATTTCCGAAAAAGGGGACGTGAGGGTACGTGGGGGGGCGAGGAGGGGGAGGGGACGAGGGGGGACGTGGCACACCTTTAATGCATTAAAAACCATTTTAATTAACTACATGCTGAACTTAATCTTTAATTAAGAGTTAATTAACGTTTAGGGTTTTGGAAAATCATTGTTTCATGTTATAAAACTGGCACCCTAAGCCATGAACAACACACTCACAGCCTTTGTAAGTTCACTGAGCGCTCCACTCACAGCGTTGGATTTCATTGTTCAGATTCATCATTCCAGAACTCCTCCCTCCCTCTGGTCAAGTGTCCTACAAGCAACAGCTGACAACTCCCATCGAGCATCGCGCAAACAGCACCTCCCTTCAAGCATCATGCGAGTAGCCTGCGTGCGAGGAGTGGATTGCTACAGCTTAACAGGTTAGTAACAGTTCATTTCATGAGTTTTTTCCACTGCCGCCTGCGTAACTGCGTAAGAATGCTTTTAGACAATCATCACAGCGTCTGTCCCAGAGTAGTGTCAACCAAACTTGAGTCTTGACTGTGCTGAAGAGTGTGAGTTGAATGCAGCTTCTCAATGTGCATAAATTGTAATGAGTCATGACCCTTTGCAATTCCACGATGGAATCCATGAAATAGAAAAATAAATTCCCTCGCTCTAGAACTTTGTTGTAGTAACTTAAAGTTTTATGTCAAGAACTAGTTTGGTAATTAACAAGCCTTTCAGGTTGAGTCGAAGTGCCAAAAATGACTTATTTAAATAGTTTCTACACTAGGTTGGCAAGATCTGAAATGCGATTGTTAAGCTATATCAGTCCAATGGGTTAGATCTATGGAAAGACAGGTAGTTTAAGTCCACGTCCCCAAAAATGGCTTCTTTTGCCACTAAGTTAGCAAGATCTCAAATTAAATTGCATAGTATATTTAATAAACATCGCCTGTATCATTATTGATTGTATTAAGAATTGTATACAAAAGATAAATTACCCAAAAAAAGTCAGTGAATTAATACAATTTGTTGAAAGTGCAAGCTAGGAAAACCAAGACCTTGAATCGGTTCAATATGGGCTCTCCCCGTTCATGGTGATAATAGGTTTAGGAAAAGAGCCTACTGTCACATGTTCTGAAAAGTGGATCTGACTATTTTGTTTCCAGGAACCAATTAACCACAAGTATCGGTGAAAAATCCGACTCGTAAAAACTTAAAAGACTACCTCCTTGTCTACCATGCGTTGTGTTGATGAGACCTGATTGAAATATAATATTGTTGATATAATAAGACTTGATTAAAATACAGAATGTTAATATTCCACTAGCCACCCAACTACTTTCCTATATGATTTCTCAAAATTCTTCCCTGACATCTAATTTTGATCCCATGAGAACTTAAAGGGTTCAAAATATACATTCACTCAAAGAAAGAAACCAGCAGTTTCTGTAAAATGGAAACTAACTAAGCAGTCTAACAACATGAAAATAAGAAAGTAACTTCCAGTTATGTCTCTATCATTTTTTGCATAAGATTGCCGATGGAAAAATCTATGGCACAAGGTTATGGTTGTCGCAATGGTTACCTGCGAACTGAATAAACAATAGATAGTGAGCCTATTACCATATTAGGCCTATGGTGACTGGTCTTTACCTATGGAAAAAGCATCCAGGTTCCATTTAGTCCAAGTTCCAAAAATGATTTCTTTTAGACTTTTTCTCTAGGTTAGCAGTATCTAAAACAGAATTGTGAAGGTATATCAAACCTATGGGCTAGTCCTATGGAAGCATTGCCAAATAGGCTATTCATATATTAATATTATCAGTTGAAAATCTATGGCCTTCCTAACTAATATCTCAAGAACTTACAAGTCTAGTTTCTCAAAATCATTATACATAATCCACTATAGTTCTAAGTTCTCTCTGTGTTTAAGTTTTCTTCTAAGAAGGATTGTGTAAATTTTCAAATTCATTGCTTTCTTGCTCCAGGAATTATAAATCCTTTAACTCAATGAATATAACTTTAAACTTTAAAATTTAATCATAATGTATGATCATTGATGTATGATTATAAATTAGAATTTTAAATTTATTATTTTATATGATATATAAATTGGATAATGTCAAATGATATTCATATCAATGATCAGCTTTGCAACTTTCATTCAAACCAAATTGTCCTAGTGGACTCCATTAATAATTATATATTATATTTATAAATTTTTATGACCCTGACGCTCCCCTATGTTTCCTAAAAAATGGTAGGGAGCTTTTGCATAGGTCGCTCCCGCGCCCCCTCGCTCCCTCGCCCCGGAACCTTGGTGGAACATTGGTTTTAACTACAATTATTTTCACAGTGAAAGATGTTGCAGTGTAGTTATCCTTTTACATTATCAATAATATGTGGCTCTAACAGATCTTTACCCTCCTGGAGTTGATCTACAAAAATGAATTTCAGAATTCTTAAAGCCTTAGTTAAAAGAGGAGGCATTTTCCTTAGGAAAGAAAAATTGATGGAATTTTTATTATATTGAAAAATCAATGCATAGTTTGATGTTCAAAATATCCAAAGTATCCCTTTTCCAAATGTTCAACATTCAAATGCAAATACAAATACTAACTGCTACAACATTCAACCGATATCAATTTCCACCAAGAAAAAACAAATAATCTTCAACCCAACCACCAATCGGTCCTGCAAGTCATACCATGGGAATGCTGCCAAATTGATAGCCCACAAAATTTGTATATCTTAGTTAAAAGGGGAGGCTTTTATTTACTCGGTGCATGATTTTTTTCATCATTGGATTGATTTTGCAAAAAGTTTTTATTTACACATGGTATTTTGCATTATTGGTTTGATTTTGTGGAAGGTAAGGATCTGATTTTAAACTTTACATCATGGTTGTGGGGAATTCTAGGGTTATGTATGAAACCATCGAATCCATTCTTCAACTCATTGACAGATACTTTTTCCTTAACTCTTGTGTGTATTAGAATTCCAAATTTGTGTTGGTATTTTTGGGGTTCAAAATGTTTTTGAGTCATTGGAAAAGCCCCTAGGATATGGTATCATAGAAGCATTGAATCAAAGCATAAAAACATAACTACATATTCTTAAATTTATGTGAAAATGAATTTGACTAAATAGTTTCTGGCAGAAATAATTTTGACAGGTGAAAACTATTACTGGATAGGAAAACTCGTTTATGAATATATATTTTTATCATTCTAAATATTGCTTTGAAACAAAGCATATCATTTCTGATTTTAAATTTCTTTTATCAATATTGTTTCTGAGACTGCCTTTCACATTTAATTGCATAATTTTTTATTTGCTCAATGTTTCGAACTATCTAATGTGGTTCATCTTTAATGTCTTGAGGATGAGCCACATTAGATGGTTCAAAACATTGACCAAATAAACAATTTTGTGATTAATTTGAAACATAGTCTCATAAAGCATAACATTGTAAAGCTTGCTTTGACACAAAATTTAAGAGTAAAATGTCAAAAAAAAGATAATGCTAAGAGCCAAAAGAGAACAATAATAGCCTAGAAAGAACATTAATTAATTAGCAAGGAAGATCCTCTGAGATGAACCCTCCCAGCTAATGACCAAGAGTGGATCCAAATGAAATTAGATACACACCAGTAAGTTTGGAAAAAGGAGACCTTCAATCTTAGCAAGGATGTACATAACAAGGTAAAATGGAAAAGGAACTTTCTTTTCCTTTAGATCTAGATCAGGATGTAAAGACTTCAATTAACCCATAAACTAAGTCAAGTTGGGTGGATTAGGATGAATATGATGAGATGCAAAACCAATTACAACTCTTGAATCAAGACAAATCATGATTGGGAGGAAAAGGTTTGAGGACATGGTCAAAGACAAAGGAAGCTTGGATAAAATTGGTAAGAAAAAAAAATATCTTCCAAGAAGTTGGGTTTATACGTCATCATAGGTAAAGGAAGCTTGAATAACATTATTAAAGAATAAAAATCAATCTCCATCAATAGCATAGCTAATGCAGACAAGAAGTTAGGCCTGTAATCCAATTCTGACAATGCAATTTTTTGGCTTCTTGTTCCTCTTGACTGTGAATGGATATGGAACTACCACAAAATTAATCCACTATGATAGAGTCATTGCTATTTTAATCTTTAAGCATCAGAGTATGATTCCATATTCTCATTCCTTTCGTAAATTGAAATCTGCACGTCCAATATGGAAAGGATTGTGAGGAAATATATGGTAGAATACTCGATGCTTCTTTGCAGTCTGCACATCCAAAATGGAAAGGATTGCAAGGAAATATATGGTAGAATACTGGACGCTTCTTTGTAGTCTGCGCGTCCAATATGGAAAGGAATGCAAGGAAATATATGGCAGAATACTGGATGTTTCTTTGCAGTTTGCACGTCCAATATGGAAAGGATTGCAAGGAAATATATGCTGAAATACTGGATGCTTCTTTTTGTGGAGTCATATATCAAAGAAGCTAACAAAAAGTAGATAGAGGAGATAGAAATACTCTTATTGGGAATGATATGTGGCTCTAACAGATCTCTACCCTCCTGAAGTTGATCTGCACAATTGAACTTCAGAATTATGAAAACCTTAGTTAAAAGAGGAACCTTTTTCTGACGAAAGAAAAATTGATGGATTTTTCATTATATTAACCAATACATAATTCGACGTTCAAAATATCCAAAATATCCCTTTTCAAATGTCTCCATGTTTCACATTCTAAGTATATACCAATACTAACTGCTTCAACATTCAAGAGATAAAAAATATCAAAACTGTATATCTAAAGCCATATAGAAAGCATATAATGGGCCACAATATGCATGTGCACCTAACAAAACTAGAGAATTTGCAATGACAAGAACTGATCGATCCTACAATTCATACCATGGGATAGGTAGATATCAGTAATAACATAGGAAATAATTGCATTCGGCGATTAAAAAAGTAAAACCCAAGGCAAATTTTCAATTATGTGTTATTGGATAAAATAATCGATCTCCTCTTCCACTTACCTTTCTTCTTGTGAGGGCAAGAGTTAAAATACAATATAAAAATGGAGAATTGCCAACATAAGATGAAGACGTGGAGTTTATGCATGCCACTTTGAGAAACAAGAGGATACTAAACCTGAATATAAATTATCACCGTTATTAGATAAATGCAAGATGGTTTAATTTCAAGATGGTCTAAATCACCTTGATCTCAACAGGAAAATCATACTTGGATAAAGAAACCATGAACATTAAGACTAAGAATAGGGTGTGGCCTTTACATGTGTGGAGCTACAATATCCACTACCCTCAGAATCATCTAAGGAGCACCTCATGGGACCTCTTGTTTAGTATACATGCATTCCCATGAATTCCATCCATCCATACATGCCCATATCGTAAAAAAAAACATTTTTATGGCTAGAAGGAAATTGAAGTGGAACACTATTATGAGAAAGATGAAACATTAAAATCTCTAACATTAAAACCCTAAAATTTATTCGTCAAAACCCTAAAGGTCAAGAACGAAAGCCTTATCTGCCTTTAGAGAAATATGTAAACTTGAACCCAAATGGAGGTAACCACTAACTTGGTGGCATTCAATGAAAATTTTAAGGTCTAATACTCGCAAGTGGGCTAATTTTCCATGTTTTTTCCCAAAAAAAATATTTGTTAATTTCCATTTTTCTAAGAATGATTCGCCAAAATTTTATAGTATAAAATTGTTTTACCTTAAAAATCACCAATATTTTATATAGATTACATTATAAAATTATTAGAAATTTGGATACTTATACAAATAATTGCCAAACATTTTACAAATTTCATATTATGTACTAGTGAGATCTGCTAGGTTTTCTAATCTCTAAATTAAATTTCAATCCTTAAAATTTTCCCTGGTGGCGTTCTGCTACAACATTCAACAGATGCAAGATATCAAAATTTTCTATCTAAATACATATAGAAGGTATGTAATGGGTCAGAGTATCCATGTGCACTTAGAAAAAATAGAGAATCTGTAACGCCAACCATTGATTGATCTTGCAAGTCAAACCATGGGATAGGTAGATATCAGTAATAACAGAGGAAATATTTGAATATAGAGATTAAAATAGTAAAACCCAAGGCAAATTTTCAATTAGGTGTTATTGGAGAAAAAAATCGATCTCCTCTTCCACTTACCTTTGTTCTTGCTAGGGCGATAATTAAAATACTATATAAAAGATGGAGAACTTCCAGCATAAAGATGAAGATGTGGAGTTGATGTGAATACAAAGGAGCACAATTATTAGATAAAATCAAGATGGTTTAGTTTATAGATGGTTTAAATCATCTTGATCTCAACAGGAAAATAAAACTTGGATAAAGAAACCATGACCATTAAGACTAAGAATAGGGTGTGGTCTCTACATATGTGGAGCTACAATATCCACTACCCTCAGAAGAAGCTAAGACGCACCTCCATGGACCTCTTGTTTAGTAGGCATACATTCCCTTCATGTCCATCCATCCATATGCACCTATATCATAAAAAAAATCCATTTTTATGGCTATAAGGAAATGGAAGTGGAACACACTTACGAGAACCCTAAAACATTAAAGTCCATAATGTTATAACCCTAAAATTTATTGGTCGAAACCCAAAACGTCAAGAATGAAAGCCTTATCAGTCTCTACAGAAATAAGTAAAATTGAACCCAAATGGAGGTAACTACTAACTTGGTGGCATTTTGCTTCCTGGGAGCCTTTCCTCTAGTGGACTTATGAGCGACATGGAGCCAAACTATAACTTCAAATAAGGATTCAATGAAACAACCAACTGTGAAAGAATTCGACATATCCATCAAAATCAAGGCATCTAAGAGGTGAGTATCAGTTTTCCCGTAACTTCTTGTTTGATTCACGATAGAAAACACTACCTACAATTCCAATCAAGGTTACTTTGTCATAAACATGTTCTTCCACAACTCCTCCTCGATGGCTAAGAGGATGAACTACAACTATATGAGTTTGTTAACAATGATAATAGCATAGTAAGATGCATACCCAACACGTACACCAACACCCACACCTTGAAATTCGATTATGTCAGGTTTGGGAAATACAAAAATAATTTGGCATGTTAAATCAACTAGGCAAAGCACGACCTGAATTTGACATGTTAAATCAACAGTGGGAGACACTCCAATTCCCTAATGATTCATCAAACGAAGGGGAGAGATGACAAGAGTGAAGGGAGGGGAGTTCATCTAAGAGGGAATTCCTTATGGTGTAATTATGAAATGTTTTTTCATTAATTTAAAGATGTTTATAAATGAAAAGATGTTTGATATTAACAGTGGTAGCTAATTGTGGGGTTACATTATTTTAAAGAGTGTTTAGGTTTCACTAGCTTTCGCACAATTCTAGTGACAACAATATGTTAATGGACAGATAGTTTTTCCACCCTTCTTATAGATTGGCCTTGACCTAAAATTAACTTAAAATTTAAAAGAAAATGAGATAGTGTTTAGTGTCATGTATAATAATTGTGTCTTTTTTGTAAATAAATTTTGTGAACAATAAAAACAAGGTTCTATATTTTTCGCATATATATATATGATGATTTTTATAGTAATGCAAGGTGTCCATGTGTATCCTTTAACATTGTGATTTTCTCATTCTTTAATATAGTTTAGTCAATTTACAAGAAGAGAGGGATGAAATGTTTAAGGGGGATGACAGGTTTAAGGATTTGAATATAAAATGTTATGAAAAGGTATTCTTTTATTTCTAAAGGAACTTTATATATTTATGTATAATTGAGATGTGTAATTCCTTTTGTTGTAAGGATGATACCCAGAGTAAAGCCTAAAATATATGGGGAAAAGAGAATTTATAGAAACTTATGGTATATATATGTAATTTCTTTTGCGGTAATGCCCTTCTATAACTATGTATATTGGATGTGTAATTCCTTTTCTGGTAAGAATGGTATGTAGGGTTAACCATGAAATATTTAAGGGATAGGGAACAAGGCTATTCGACAATAAGACTGAATGTAAAATTACCTTTGTAGTAAGTATGGTACCCAAGATAAACCTTATAATCTTTAGGGAATAGATAACAAGTCATTTTATGGTAAGGATGGTACCCATGGTAATAGGGAATAGAGATACAAACCATTTGTGGTAAACATAGTACACCCTAAAATATTTAGGGAATAGAGAACAAGGAATTTTGTTGTAAGGATGGTACCCAAGGTAATAGGGAATAGAGAGAAAGGCCATTTGTGGTAAGGATGGTACATCCTCGAATATTTAGGGAATAGATAACAAGGCTAATTAAAAAAACTATTTAAGGAATAGAGAACATGGCCTTCCAGAGATGTGTAATTCCTTTTGTGGTAATGCCTTTCCTTTCAAATCTATTTAAATGTGTACTTACATTTTTGATAAGAATGGTGCCTAGGGTAAAACATAAAATATTTAGGTGATAAGTAACAAGGCTAATAAAAAACAAGACTAAATGTATAATTCCTTTTGTAGTAAGGATGGTACCCAAGCTAAACCTTATGATATTTATGGAATAGAGGAAAAGACATTTTGTGGTGAGGATGGTACCGAGGGTAATAGGGAATAGAGAGGAAGACCATTTGTAGTATGGATGGTACATCCTATAATATTTAAGTAATAGTGAACAAGGATAATCAACAATAATATTTAGGGAATAGAGAACGAGGAATTTTAGAGATGCGTACTTTTTTTGTGGTAATGCATTTCCTTTAAAATCTATGTAATTCATTTTTTGGTAATGCCTCTTTTGTGGTAATTCATTTCCTTTCAAATTTGTGCAATTCCTTTTGTTGTAATTCCTTTCCTTTCAATCCATTGCAATGATATATCCGTTAGGATCTCAATATTTCAATTGTAGGGCTTAAACCAAGGTAGGGAGGTTAAGAATCATTCCCACCAACCACTAGGATAAGCCCAATCGAATAAAATTTGTTGGCATTAGGGGTTTCCTAAGAAAATCTCTATCTCATGACTTAGAATGAGATTATTAGTACCTTTATTATCACACACTAACGTTTACAAATAATATTTTTCTCACATGACCATCACCAACCCCTGATTTGGAATTTACCATGTAACCTCTTGGGAGAAAATTCATTTTTTTAATCATTAGGTCCATATGTATATAAAGTAATTGAAAGTAAGAAAAATAAATTATTCCACTAATAGGCACCTTTTACATGAAAATAGGTGGGAGATGTATAATTCCTTTAATACTTAACATGGAGTTAGTAGGTGACATTTAGCATACATATGTTGAGAAAAAATAAGTAGCCACTTAGTTTGAGAATGATATATATGTGTGTGTGTGTGTGTGTTTAGAATAAGGGGTAGAAGGAGGAGGGGATATTAATCAATCTCAATGGATTAATAGAAATCAACTATGCATGGGGTTTGCGAAGAAAAACCAATAATCAGTCTAAGATGTATGGTTTTCTTCAAGGAATTTACTTTCCGTAAAGACAAAGACATCCAAGAGATTATTGTACTTAGAGAATTTCTTGTCACAATCCAATATCTCATTAAGCAAGGTATCCCTAAGGAAAATTCCGTAGTTGTGGTTCATCATAGAATAAGAGATCTATTTACATCCTTCTACTCTAAGTAGATATTTCACATTCTCATAATCAACAACATGGATTTTGATTCTCAAGAAAATAGAGCTTGCTCTATGGAAGAGAAAAAAACTTGAAATAAATTATTTGAATTTTCACATTTAATCCAATAATAAGATATGTTATTGAGCTGATGGTTTCTCCATAAGGACCTCCATAGGAACTTTTAACCTACATATAATCCTATCTCCCCATTCCTATCCCCCTTATCCTCCATTCCCACATCATATTCCCCTTCCCATCCATTGTGACATTATTAATTTCCTTATTAAATATTTTGAAGACTTAGTAGTTGCTCTATCTAATCGAACATGCAGATCTATTGACATGGAAAAACAAGTTCTTCATTATTATGAATTTGTTACTATTACAAATTTCATCTTCCAAGTCCTCATAATCGTCCTCCACTCTGAACCCTGATGAATACCTCCAGTAGTTGTAAAACTTAATTTAATGGAATACCGATTAGAATGGTGTGGATGGTTAGGGAAATGGGTGATAAATTCTCCTCGAGCTAGGATCTTGCCCCATTCTCTGCTTATTTTGTTCTATGCATAAACTCACCACCTTTGTGGCACACTTATTTGGTGATTGATGGTGAGCCACGGTATTGCACCAAGAGTGCTACAACTCCCAAGGGCTCCTCAACTCAAATTATTAATCAAGGGTTAATACAAACCTCAAGGTGACAGTGCTATATGCACAACTGATAGGATTCCAATCATGCCACCTTCAGTTATTACATTAGATCAAAAAGTTCTTAGAGACCTTCCTCGTATTGAATTAGAATGAAAATTTTCTGATAATGGTACAATTGGAAATCGCTTCTAGCTATGGAAATAGAAATTCCATTGAACCAACTTCTAAATGCTAACTAATTAATTCATGAAAGGATAAAGGCTAATATAGTTGTAGAAAAAAGCTATTGTATCTTGGAGAATTCATCAAATTACCTCTTCTAATTGTAAAATGGAAGCTGATTTATCTTGCATAATTCATTAAACTACATATCAGAATTGCATGTAACATATACCTAGTTCATACTTTCTTATAAATCAGTAACCTACTTGAACGATAAATAAATTAACTCTACTTTGTTTTTGTCGTGAAGAAAAGGAAGGTTTGGAGCGGCCTAGGATATTTCCCTGATCATAATATCAGATTTGGGGGTCATTATGCATCTATGATAAGTCAAAGTTACAGTGGGGATCAAAACTGAAGAAGGAAAATGCAACTACATGTTTGCTACAGGCGATTTCTATAGGAGGCCTGTAATGCTACAGGAAGGCATGTAATGCTTTTTGAAAGTGGAAATGATATATTGAGGCTATGGAGAAGTGGATGGGAGTTGAAGAAAATGGAGGTAGGTTGGTTTGATCCCCTAGTTTAGATTAGGACCTCTTAGAGGCTTGTCTTGCACTAGGATGAGTGGTCTCGGTGTCCCAGGCATAATTCCTTATAAACCTAGGTTTTGTGGTAGAGTTTGGAAGTGGAAGGAAAAGATGAAGGAGCTTAGGATGGAAGTGGTGAGGGTGCTATTCCCTGCAAATAAACCAACCCTGCAATCAATCACATGCACACATCCACTTATCATTAACAAAATGAAATAACTTATGACAGAAAAGATGAGTTGAATTTAAATAAAATTTAATTCACGCAATACCACTCATCTAATCACTAAATTGAATTCTAATCTACATAAAGAAAATAAAAATAGGACAACTAACACTAATCTATTTCCAAGGAATCATAAATACAATTGTTGTGGGTTGTAGTTGTCAATCCTTCCACTCATTCTCCCCCAAGAGAGGTGATGTAGAGGTTGCAACCACGTGATTTTATAGACTAATCTATACTGAAATGCATGAAACTATGAACTGCTTGGAATGAAGAAGAAACATAAGTACAAGAAGAGGTACCAAATCCTCTAGGTTGGGCCCAGACCCAAGTGTATTGGCCTTCTGAAACAAACCATGATGCAATTTAAAATATAGCCTCTCATTATCAAAAAGTGTAGGTCTAATACACCACATAAAAGTTGAACATAAAAATGTCAAGCTTGAAGCTCAATAGCGACCCAGATGAACAAAACTTTGAATCCTAATTATCTCTTCCTCTATTTTATTTATACGAAATTGAAGCTGAAGAAACTCCCTTGAAAGTAGGAGTGGTTCCCTCCTTAATCTCAAAAATGGTGGATCTTGTCCTTGTTGATATTCAGTTGGACTAGGAGTCACTCCACTACCAATGAACTTGATTTGTTGAGCAAGGATATGGTGATCCCAAGCCGAGCTTAGGGAGTTAGGGAGGTGCACAAACCCCCTAGATTCTATCCTAGTTGTCTCCATTAAGCCCTTGCATAGTAATAGCCTAAAAAATGCATCATTTTCCTGCAATTATACCACATTAGGTAACATAATATGAAAAACACATTTTACTCCTCTTACATAATATGAAAAACACCTTTAAGGCTGAAGCATGGCATATTGATCTTCAAAATGTACCTATTGATGGGACTCATCATGACCCCCTATTAAAGGTGTTGATCATCCTCCGAGAAACTCTTTCATGGCCCTGGTGACCTCCCTGACATCCCAGGCTCCTCAGATGGTGTACCTTCTTGGGGTTAAAAACCTGCATTCCTCTCTATCTTTGTTCACTCCCTCTACTCTCCTTGTTCATTTGTTCCTTCTTGTAAGCCTACTAGCAAGGGTGGACTGAGTTCGAGTCCTATCCACCTGATTTTCATCCTTTGCATGATACTATGGTATTCTCTCCAATGCATTGTTTAGCCTTTTAGGAGAGTGATATTCTTGGATCTATTGATTGTGGGGTGAGGCATGTCATCTCCTTTGGAAATCTTGCAGACTTTCTATTCTCAACATCCTGAATGTGTCTTCAAAGTTTGGAATGGCTTGCTCCTGGGTATCAATGTATTTGGGTTCTAAAGTAGCATCCTTGGAGATGAGGCCATGATTTCTAATGACATCTTTTGGGCTCACTAGATGTACCAGAAGGAAATGAGGGACACTAAGTCTTTAATAAAGGGGTAATTATGCTTTGAAGCTCATCTCCTAGAGAAGCCTGAAGTAGTAGGAATAAACCACACATAATCTCCCTTCACAAGATATACATTTAAGGATATGGTAAGATACCTCATCCGAAGGATAAGGTGGGCTTTCTCTTCTTACTCCATTCTTGTCTTCTACAACCTCCTCTTTTGAAAGGAATAAGGTTTTCCTAGTTGTGACAATTACTTTCTTGTCTCGTTTTCTCCATCTAATTCCTAGAGGTAAGGTGGTCAATCCGTTGATGGTTTTAGGACTAAGACACATGGCCAACCCTAGGACAATAGTTGTAACACTATCTTCCACTTGAGAGTGTAATTCCATGGAAAATTCATGGGTAAGATAATCATCATACCACTTTAATAGCTCAAAGAAACCCAAGCATTGGTGGTTTTTGAGGATCTCAAATACAACAAGGTGTTGGTGAATTCTCCTAGTGTTTGAGGGATCCCTTCTGTTAAATCCTCCCCTCATCTCTTCTATATTACTCGTTGATGCTATGTAGGTGTGGAATTCAAGAAAATTCAAATAGTCTCAGTGGTGAAATAGTGACACAAAAAGTGGTGAAATGGTGGCATAGTTCTTGGTAATAGTGAGGAAGAAGGGTGCATGAATTGATATGAACGAAACTATATAATTTTCCCGTAATCACAACAAACTTCCAAAATTATCCTCTACTAATCAATTGACTGCTATAGGCTCTTAATTTCAAGTAGACTTCTCATGAAATTAGGTGTATAAACAAAGAAGGAGGGCATCACTTCTTATAAGAGAAATTATGGGTGTGCATAAAGGTTTTCAGAAAGTATCGAGCCACTAAGACTCCTTATTCTCCTCCCAAATCCTTTTATATCTCCTGTCAGCCCTCTTGTAGAAATAACAGGCCTTTCTGTAGCTTTCTCTTTTAGCACTTTGAAGGGAGGGTTCAAAACTCCTCAGTGGCACTCTAGGTTTCTCGTTGCACTAACACGACCTCTCTCAACCTATTTTTGGATGCGTTATGGTGAAAATGAAGTTGAAACAACACATAATATCCCTTTTTGGTTAAAAGCTTGGATCACTATAATGACTTGGCATTAACACAAGTTTCCTCTTCTAAATCATTTTCTCCATTAATTTTAGTCATTTCTCCTTCCTCATGATTATCACCCCACTATTTGAGGACACAACTTCATTTTGACTCTTGAGTTGACATTTCCACATTGCATGGGTGACTTAAATCACACTTGAGTTACTAGTCGAGGGTGGGAAAGTTCACTGGCCACCTCCAGTCTATTATAATGCCTTTTCTCACTTAAAACACATTTTTGTCATTTTTATGTAGAGGGAGTTGTTTACGTTGCTAGACCCGCCAACATTATGAGGATCACCTCGATATGGAGTCCCAACTAAAAATCACACTGTTTGGTGTGGGAATCCTATCTGGTATGATGGCCCGCTTGCCACTGTCTTAAGGATTTGCCTCAACTCTTGCTTGTGAACATAGAAGAGTGGTTTGCTTTATCTTTGAGAAGTGATGTCCGCGTGCCTCATGATTGCTAGTGTTACCTGTGTCAATGGTTCTTTCACTGTAAAGGGAGAGGGTGAGAGTGAGCCCCAAATCGGTTCGGAGGAAGCTCCAACTTTGCTAAGAACACACAACACAGCAGGACATGCACAACTTCTGGAGGATCAACCCACACGGATGCAAAAGTCACAATGCAAAAGGGAAGATAACACGTACAACACTCAGTGGATGAGTCTGCATGAGTCCAACGGTTGTTAAAACAAGTTTTATGTGAAAGGTATGTTTGATGTCTGCGGAGATAGCCACCACCGATAAGACAATTTTAACGGCATATACAACACAATTTCATTAACAGATTATACATTACAACAAGTGAAATAAGTTCAAGTGTTCAACATAGGTTAAAGCAACATGCATTAAAAGTATTCAAGAATAGTCTTACAACAATACAATACATGTATGAAAATTTGTTGGCCTGTTAACAAGGTTCTGAATTAAGTGAATGTTCTAAGACACATCATTACACCACATATCACTAACCCCAAGTGTGGGGCATTGGAGCCACTACTTACTCCTCAAAGAAAAGATTACAGACTCTCTTCATTTTGTGGGAGGAGATGAGGTGAAAAGTCATTTGCATGTACAAATAAGGGGGTAGTTATAGCGAAAGGTGAAATTGACCCTTGTGGTTGTTCGACTACCATCAAAATTGTTTGACTTTCATGACCTCTCGACTTTACATGACTCTTTGTACAACAAGTGGGTCTCTTTGACTTCCATGTTACATTACATTGATTGAAAACATGGCCCACACTAGAGATGTGGACGATGTGGCTCATGAAACGAATCAACATGACAGTGTTGTTACATTCGTGTTGTTGCTGGAGTGCATGTTGAGTTGTAGTGTTGTTGGGTGATGGATGTCTTCATGGTGTGTCACAACTTCACCTCTGCATAGCAAGGTGCGCAAAGCCTTTGATGTTTGTTGATTTGCTTGATGTTGCTTTGGCATGTTCCTCTTTTCTTGTATGTGGGAAGGCTTGATAGGCTCATCTGTTCATGAAAGGTGCATATTTTTCTGTTTGTCCATTCGTGAGCACATCTTGCATATTTTCTTGTCCATCCTTCCATGAGGACATATTTTCACTATCATCTCTTTGTGAGCATATCTCTTTGCATGCATCGTTCATTTGTTTGTTGGTGAACCTGTCCTTACACATGTGCTCCCTTCGTTCATCCCATTCGTCGTCGCGCCATGTTTGTTTGTGTACCTATACCTGTTGTCACTCATGTTGAGATGACATCAAATCCAAAAACCTCCAAGTCTACCATGACACATGATCATTTCATATGTAGGTGATTGGGAGAGGCAACAAGCTTGTGAGGCAGGATGATGGCTCTGGGTACAACTAATGAAAACTGCACAAGGGTCACAAGGTGATGAATATGGGCAATCTGAGTTGACAGTGATTGTCCACGAGGTCTGGATCGGTTGGAAGGAAAAAATGTGAAAATTTTTGGAGAAAAAGTTTGGGCTATGGGAAGGCAGCGCAGACCAAATCTGCACATTTTCTGGAACGAGCGGGCAATGGGCTTGACAACAAAATTTACACGATTTCATAGAGGAACAAGCCAGGAGCCTCGCAACCAAAACTTCACAATTCCTATAGGGAAATTGCAACTGGCTACTTGGTCACTAGCAACAGAAACTACTCAATTCCTAAGGGGAACAAGTAGTCAGCTCTCGAGAGCTTGGCAGTAGAAACTGCACAATTCCTAGAGGGAACTATCAGTTTCCTGTTGGGAGTTGTTGGCGAGAGAAATTGCACTAATGTTGGGAGGTCAGCGCGCTGATTATATATGCACAATTTCTGAATTTAGTGTACTACTCGACAGCAGAGGGGTTGCTCATGAGAACTGCACAATTTTTTGTATGAGCAACCAATGAATTGTTGCGAGGATTGGCTAGGGAACTGTGCAATTTTCTGAGGGATATAGTGATGGGCGCTGGCTGCTTATCCCGCCTGTCTACAAAATTTCCTCAAGTAGTAGAGTAGTCAAGATCAGTAACCTCTATGCAATTTTTGAGGGGATTCAGTCCTAGGGTGGCTACCGGGTCCAATTCTCCAGGTGGCCAGCATGAAGGTTGATTGAATTGCTTGAGGGCAACATAGCTTCAAATGACTTTCTTGGTGCTCCTACATTGTTATGGGTGATAGTTGATTGAGTCAATTGTGGGGTGATGGTCCAACTATCAGAGGGCAGTCCGGTCGTCAGAACTTCAACAAATGACTAAGTGTGTGAACGAGTAAAAGATGCATATTTGATCTTGCAACACACACTTTCATGACTTGATGACGAGACAACTCAAACCATCGAGACACATATGTACATCATGACTGATCGATGGTGTAGGTGACAAGAGCGACACTTGTGATTAATCGTTGGTCAACTGTGACAATTCTTGCGTGATAGTGAATGTGACTGTATGTGTGAGTGTGACATATGTTTTCATAGCAATCACAATAAGTACACACAAAATGAAGACTTTTTGCATAACTAGAACAAGGTCGCAAGCATGAATTTGACATCAGCATGCAAGACTTGGTGAAATGAAGAAGTAAGGAAAATGTGAAGACTCATGTGAGCTCATTAAGTGAACTCCAGTGTGTGCAGTCATCAAGTGAGACTCTCAAGGGAGGCTCTAAAATTTGGTGCAGGAAAAAATTTTGGAGGGTGGTTGTAGCTGCTATAGTAGGAGGAGGTTAGGGTTTCCATAACTAAGCCTACCTATTGATCGAGCTGTTGCAGAGGTTTGCATGTTGGAGCTAGACCATATATTATTATGATCAAGGGAGTTGACCTCTTTGACTTATTTCTTATGTATGTCTTCATTCTTGATTCTACCTTTACTGTTGCTCTTGTTGTCTATTTGCAGGTGCCTCTTTTGATATACAAGCTACTACTTCTAGTGGAAAGCCTCCCTCAGAATGAGGTGTCACTTCATAACTGTAAACAAGGCTTCATCATCCCTTCTAGTGTTGGAAAAAACTTAATATCAATGGTTGTTGTGTAGCTGCATAGGTTTCTACAAGAGTAGTTTCTTCCTGTAGCAGTGTTTTTTTCTCCCCTTGAAGCCCTCAGTTTTTATGAGGGAGATGAGGGAGATTACGATGAGCTATGAGGATGGGGTTAGAGTCATGGAGGAGTAGTGCAGACACTATATAGATAAAAAATGATAGCTTTTGTGTTTTTTTCTTAAGGTAGGACAAAGTGGATGGGTGACTAAAAAGTCATAGGAACACCTTCTTTATCTTCTCTTCCATTTAGTATGGTCTTTTGGATTTTTTATCCTCCTCAGATCTACCTCTTCTAGCTCCAAAGGCTCCTCTTGTAGAGTTATAGGACCTTCTTTATAGCATCACAGAGAGGAGGTGAAATTTGGACTTCTTGATGATGGGATGGTGGAGAGAGATAGTAATATGAATGGAAAGGATGGATATGAGGTGTATGGATAGATGATTAGATGATATCTTGTCAGTCTTGGCTTGTAGCCATGAAACCTGCCACTGTGTACAATTCTTCAAAAGAAAAGGAGGGTTAGTAAATATGATATAGGCTTATTCCTTGTTCTCTTTTTCTTTTCTGTTTTTAATTTTTTTTTTCTCCTTTTCTTAAGACGCATAGGCTGCTTGAGAGGAGGTTTTCAACCTGCATGGTTTCCCTAAGTGCCTTAAGGGAGATTTTCACCTAGGGATATTTATTATTTTTTCTCTTGTTTTTTGTTTTTGGGCTGCCTTAGAGAGGTTTTCAAACTTGGGGTTAGCCTCAGATGCCTCATAAAGGTTTTCATCTAGGCCTTTTTTTATATATTAGTTTAAATTTCTAGGAACATTGGGGATTAGAAGCTATCAAAATCCCAATCACATTCAGTTATTTATTGACAGAATTGATAAATTTGTGCTTAGACTTAGGTCTTCTATATAACGTCAACCTATAACCACTTAGAAGCAAGGGAATTCCTTCCTAATCAATGGTTTTGATCTGGACAGATCCATTTTCATGACACTTTTCCACTAGATCTAGGCCCAAACATCTTGTCATTAGCATACCTTTAAAATATTTGAACCTGGAATCATATAATAGGGCCCAATCCCCTTCTTTAAAATTATTTTCCTTGATATGCTTATCATGCCAAACCTTCCTTTCTAGCTGTATGACTTCAATTTGTATGATATATTGCATTCTAAACTCATCTAAGACATTAAGTTGGAGAAAATTTTATTGTTGTGCTAAGGTGACATTTAAGTCCAACTGAGCTGCAATTCTCAAAGTGTTATATTCAAACTCAATATAAAGTGGAGATTACTTCCCATAGACCAAATCATATGGAGTGAATCAAATGGTGTTTTTCCAAGTGGTATTATAGACCCAAGTGGAATATACTAGTCTCTCTACTCAATATTTCCTATTTCTACTAACAAGCATGGCGATGATAGTCTCCAGTGCTCTATTTGTGACCTCTACTTGCCCATTTTCTTGAGGATGATAGGCAGTGGATGTCTTCTACTTTATATGGTTCTGCCTCATGAGATCTTCAATCAAATTGGATGTGAATTGTGCTCCTTGATCAGTGACTACCGCCCTTGGATACCAAAAAATATAGAATATGTTTTCTTTTATAAATTCTACCACTTTTTACTCAGTTGCTACTTTGACTACCTTTGTCTCCACCCACTTTGTCAAGTAACCAGTGCACACAATGATGTACTATTTCTATCATGATGGTGGATCAATCAGCCCAATTAAATCCATGCCCCACTTGTCAAACAACTCTAAGGTTACTTGAGGTAGTAGGGGAACTTAATCCCTCGGTGTGGGTTTTCCCATCCTTTGGCACTAATCACATCTAGTGGTATATCTCCTTGCATCTTGATGTAATGTGGGCCAATAACAACCAACCTGTAAAACTTTAAAGCTTGTCCTTTTTGCAGTAAAATGATATCCACAAGGACCATAATGACCTACTGAGAGGATTTCAAATACCTCCTCTTATCTTACGCATCTCCTCAAGATTTGATTTGGTCCCAATCTAAAAATATTTCACCCAATCCAAGTAAAAGGAGAGCTTTTCCTTACAATCTCTATTTTCTCCCTAGATGATAGATTAGGAGGGAGCCTCCTAGCAACCGAGTAGCTTGCTATGTCAAAAGACCAAGGAGAAATAAACAATATGGTAAAGAGGTGCTCATCTGGTAGTTGATCATGCACCATCTCTTCATTACCTGCATGCAAGGTTAACATGGAAAGAAAAATTGGAACCACATTTTCTTTTCCTGGTTTGTGAGTAAGAGTTAAATAAAACTATTGTAACAATAAAAACCACATAATTATCCTATAATTAACATCAGTCTTATTAATGAAATATTTAATGGTTGCATGCTCAGTATGAAGAAAAGTTTGGTACCCAGTGATATAGTTCCTAAATCTGTTTAAAGATGTACTATAGCTAAGGGATATTTTTCAGTGACAGTGTAATTTAGCTCATATTTAGAAAAATTCTTATCAATGAAGTAAATAAGATAAGGAAACTTATCATCTACTTTTCCTAAGCCCCCCTCCTAGCCCCCACAGTTTTATCTGATGCATCAATATGGATATGGAAAGGTAATGCCCAGTTGGCACCTCTTAGGATGGGTGTAGTGGTCAACTTTTCTTTCAACACTTTAAGGGCCTCTTGACAACTGCTGGTCCAATCGAAATATCAATCTTTGGCCGATAAACCAAAAAAAGGTGAAGCCACATTATTAAATTCTTCGATGAATCTCCTATAATACCTTGCTAGTCCCAAAAATCTCATGACATCACTTTGCTTCTGAGGGTTACGGACCCTTTTGATGATTGAAATTTTGTTTGGGTCTACCTATATCCCTTCCTTTGATATGGAATGGCCAAGGATAGTCTGCTCATTCATCAAGAGCTCACATTTCTTAGGTCTTAGAGAGAGATTCATTTCAATTCATTTCTTTAAAACCTTGCATAGACTAGAGAGAGCTTCATGGAAGTCACATCCATAAGGAGTGAAATCATCCATGTATATTTCAACGGAGTCATGAACCATTTCAGGAGATGGTGGTGTCCCAAATTGCTCTATTTTTACCCCATTTATATCAACATTAACCTCTGTTTTATCTCTATTTAAACCTTTCTTTCGTGCACTAGTCCAAGATAACTACCTATTCCTGCATATGCTTCGTATTTTACATTAAGATTTATTAAAGTGATTTATTAATAATTTTTACATATATTTCATGCCTATTAAGTACCTCTTGTAACTTATGTTAATTTCCTATAAGTAATTGAGAAACTAAGTGTTAATTATGAGTTAGCATGATCAGTGCAAGTAGATTCCTGCACTGCCAACGGTGATTGTTCTGAGATTTCCGTGAGCTAAATATTTCCACAAGGGCTTTTGATCCATGACTCCGAGTTCAGTTGTTGATTAGCTGAGGATGGATATCGGTGGTGCACAGTCAGGGATATTTGCCAAGGATGGTCTATGGCTAGCGAAGTACACATTCTATCATAACTGATAGTCAATTTTGTAATGTTTGGTTGCTAGTTTGTACAGCCGAAAGGCCTGAATAGGAAAATGACTGTAATTAGTGGAATACGGCTACTGCTAAAAGATTGTATAAAATGTAGATTATAGGTAGAACTAGCTAGTGATATTTAGGTTGTAATTTCATTTTCTGTGTAATTCAGTATTTCCCTTGACTCTAGGCTAGACTCACACTGCTATGTACATTTGTTGATAAAGTAATATAAGGAATTCACCATGTTATTCATAGGCTATGTTTAATTTATCTTTCAGTCATACTTGAGTGTCGAATCGTCTCATATATTAAATGGGAAATGAGTTGGTTGGTTAGGGCCCAACTAATCCAACTCATTTACCCTTGTGCTTTCATCATTTGGAAAGCCTATGTGAATATTTCCTTTTTCATTTGCTTAGTGTGAACATTTTTTATATTTACTTCTAAAGTTCTGATTTAAATCTATTTTGTAGTAAAGTGTGAGTCGATCCATGGCTTGGAATTTGATTGAGTTTATTTCTTTCTTGTAATTCCTTTCTTGCATTTATTTACTCACAATTCTTGTCTCAATTTACTTCCACTTGGATTGTGTTGGAAGCCTCTTCCTGTACTAGTGCATGTAGTTTCTTACACTCGAGTTCAGTTATTCCTTTCACAACAAATATTTCATTTCTCTTACTGCTTACCATTTAAAGTTTTTTCTGCAAGAAAATATATTATTGATTTCAGTAATCATCCTTAACATTAAGAGTCCATTTCTGACGGATTTGAGAATAGTTACATGAATTTATCATAGATACTTTATACTTGCATTTTATGACTTATGAACAAAGAACATAAACATTTTAAGTGGATTTCCAAAGCTAGCTGATACATGCAGATCACTTAGACTATTGCTTTGATTACTTTGACTTGCTTTCATTTCATGAAGTTTACTTCCATTACAAGATTTAATTAATTAAAGAATTTCTTTTCCATAGATTATTTATCTCAGAATTCCGTTTGCAATTGCAATTTTGTTCAGCACATATTTCAATCTTTTCGAAAGTAAATTGGAAACTTTGGTGAAAGAAACTATGCATCGGTGCAAGAGTTGGCCCCTTTTCATATCAATGGAGTGCTCTAAGCCCTGAGACTTAGAGCACCTCCATAAAGACATAAATATTTAGTAAGGGAGGTAAAATATACTTTTACACAGAGGCACTGTACCTGCACTAGTGCAAGCAGATTGTAATAGTACCAAAATAGGTTGTTTGTGTAGAAGGAAGATCAAGAGGAAAATAGATCTCTGCAAGGGCCCACTTGTTAGACTATTAGCCATATATTTGAAGATAAACATAACATTTCACTCCAGCATTTAAGATTGCTTCCAATTGTGTGAAAACTCCTTTACTTGATTTACTTGCAAATTGTTCTTTTACATTCCAGTACTAGAGTTGCTTTGGTGTCAATTACCTTTAAGATTGTTTTCTGTTTGATTCTGCAAACATTTCCTTTAAGAAGTAGGATTAGGAATAGGAAAATTTCATACCACTTCTGGCATTGCCTGTGCTCTTTCTCTAAGTTTACACAACCCCCAGGTTGATAATTAAGTGTTAAGGACTTTGCCTTAGTGCAATTCCTGCACCCACCAGGAAAATTACTCAAAACTCCCCTCTAGAAAGTAGCAGGGGCATTGCACAAACCAAATGGAAGAAATCTGTAAGAAAAGGTACCCAAGGACATGTGAATGTGGTCTTATATTAGTCTTCAAGGCTAATATGGATTTGATTGTATCCACTAAATCCATCTATATGAGATGAACTTCTTTCCTGCAAGACCATCTAGGACTTGTTTAATGAAGAGCAAGGAAAAATGGTCCTTCTTTGTAGCCTTATTGAGTTCCCAATAATACACTCATATTCACCACTTACCATTATTCTTAGGATCTAACACAAGAGGTGACACCCACTCACTATCTGAAATGGGGTATATGAACCGTGCATCTAGTAGCTTTTGCATTTCTTCTTTCACAATATACTTAACAACTGGGTTCATCCTCCTCGAGGGTTGGTGCATAATATTTCATCCATCCTTGATGTAAATATGGTGAGTACAAATCGAGGAATGAAAACCTTTCATTTCCTTATAGTCTCAAGCAAAAGCATCCAGGTGTTGCCTCATCACTTTGCACAATTGTTCTTCTTGTATGGTTGAGAGAAAAGGGTTGATATTCAAAGTTCTAGATGGGCCAAACTCTATTATATTGACATGGTTTGGACTTGATTCAATAGGGCATTATTCAGCCCAAGGATTACTCCTAGATTCTTTCAACAACTCATCAATTGGTATGCAAGTGGGAGGTTGATTCTAAAGCATATGGTCATTCATATCATCTTCATCATGTTTCCCCTTCCTATAATAATGTCTAGAGTGCAGATTGGTTGAGGGGTGATGTGATACAATTCATCTTCTTCCTCATATTCTAACCATAATGGTAAGTCATGCTCAATAGAAGGATGAGTAGGGGTATAAAATACCAACAATTTAGACAAATCTCCACTCTTAATGATTATGTTCCAAGCCCTACAACTAACATAAGCATCACCGGTGGATAACCATGGCCTTTCGAAGATGATAAGATAGCCATTAAACTTGGTTTTTAGTTGGAGAATCGGGAAATTAGTAGGATACTCCCAAGAGTTAATGGAGACCATAACTTCTTAAATAACTCCCTCGGGAGCTATTGTGGATCATCTTGCAAGTTGCAACACTATGGTGGTCTTTCTCAAAGCCCCTTGGAGGTTTAGCTTTCACATGGTTTCTTTATTCATCACATTGATTGCAACCCCAAGATCAATCATGGTTTTAGGGACTAGAACGCCATCAATGCAGACATATACTACATGGCTTCCAAGGTCTAAATATTTTGGGAAGGTCACCCTCCCAAGTTTTAGGGCCTAGATTTACCTCAGGATGAAAAAGGTAGCATCCAGGGTCAACATCAAACCACGCTGAACCTGGTAGCTAGCCCTACGAGGTCAGGAGAGGGCTCTCTCTAGGTTAATCTTAGTAAATTATGATCACTAAAGGCTTGAGATGACTAATTTGATTACTGATATGAGGCTTGGTATAGGTGCAAAGTGTTTGATTGGATAAAACGATGTGTTTGTGGGCTCTAATGGAAAAGCAAACTTTGGGTGCAGGGAATGACGTTCAGTCTTGTAGACGTCTTAATGGGGCACGGTAGGAAACTATATTTGGCACTCTAAATCAAATGAGATGGATGTTTTAAATAGAGAAGGAGTTGAAAAGGGAAAGGGAAGCCATGGATCCTCTCCAAATAGTTGAAAATATCAAGAAATTAAAGAAAACTTCAAATAGAGCACTGCAATTTCAATGTATTCTACTTGCACTCTTATTTGATTTAGTTGAGAAGAAATAAGAGCGAAAATGACATACATAATACATGAGAAAATTCACAAAGACATAAGAAAGCACTATACCAAAACAAAATTCCACATGGATCCCAAAGAGTACTACAAAACGTGGTCTCAATTCCTTAGCCAAAATGTTGATATGAGTGTACAATGAAGCTCCTTACTTTCTCAAGAGTCCAACCATGCTAATGATTGAAAAAATACATAATATAGACAAACCATATCTCATCCTACCCTCTAGGGGTTGAGCTCACATGTTTAGGAGTTGTTCCAACTAATTCTAAACTAAGGACTAGAAATCAGGCAGTGGAATAGCATGCCTCTAGAAACAAGGGAACTGATTCATTCAGTTTCAAACAACCTTTTAACTGATGAATCTACCTACAAAAGTGAAAATTTGACATATTTAAATTATGATCCATCAATTTACATGAAACTACATCACAATTTTGACAATAATAAGATGGAAAAGTGAAACTAGTGCAAGCTGGGTGAAAAACAGAGCAATACTTGGTCAAACTGGCAAAATTTCCTCTATGCGCCGCGCCTGATTCTCTATGCATAGCGCCTATTTGGACCCAATTTTGGAGGCCTTCCCAGTGTCCAAATTAGCTTCAAGTGTCCGTGTTGGAAAGGTATGCCTGTCTACTTTCTAACCCAAGCAGAATTTTTCAATTTGGCCTTCATTTGCCCTATCAAAAGTCAAATATCCCAAGACTGCTTCGTGTGTGTCAAAATACGGGCAGTAAGGTCATTTTTTGAGTGTTTTTGACATTTTTAAGGGCTCGAAACCTATCGAAATTTCTTGGCCATGGGTAGGCAAGCATATTTTTCCATGTCAAATCCAAAAATTCTGATTTTTTGTGCTTTGGAGGTTCCTAGCAAAAGCGAGGGCCACATGGCGCGGCGCATAGGGCAGAAAATCCTGTTTTTTGCGCCAAAAATTTCAAAAATGCAAAAAAAGCCCCAAATTTTTTTAAATTTTGGCGGAGTCTTCTCCATCAAGCATGTTGTTGGGCCAAGGAAGCCTCAACCAATATCTAAAGTCGATCATGCTCCTTTCGCCTTTTTGATGCCTTTAATTTTTCCTTTAAGCTCCTGATTCTTACCTTGCAAACTTTGTTCCTCGCCATGTAATGAAAAGCCATGTGTCTCAACAAGTATTTTTCCTTGTTGGCCTTCTCCAACAACATTTCTAAGTGGATATTGACTCTCTCGAGCGTAGACTCCCGATCGGCATTGATCTCTTGCTCAAGTGAAGTGAACTCCACCTTCCTCCTTTGGGTAGCTTAGTGATTCTCCCGAATGTTTTGCAACTCCATAATAACCTGCTGATCTTCAAGCTGCTTATTCCTTTTCTCCCAGTATTTTATAATCCACTTAGCCCTCTCCAAGTTGAGGGACAAGGCTTTGATGTCCGCCTGCTGCTCTTGGACAATTTCTTTAAGATTTGTGCCTTGTGGGCCCATATCTGTATCATCGTCCTCAATGAGAATAAAGTCCCACTCACTTGAAGGCCTCTCATCCTGTAATGGCTCTTGCATTTTCCTTGAACCTATGGTGTTGATGATGGAAGCGAGACCCCTTCCATCCTAGATGGAGATAATACTTGCTTGGCTGCTGCAAACAACTGTCTAGTGCCCTTCTGATAAGTGATGAACACCGACATACTAGTGGTTCGTGTCTCATGACCGTCGTGCTGATAAGAAGGTGCACCTATCTCATGCAAAGCCTCTGAAGGTCCCTGAGGAGCTCTGAAAATATCATGAGAAATGAAGTCCTCCCAAGTGATGTCCTACAAGCCAAGCTAATGGATGACCACAATTTTTATGAGAGCAAAATGATATATACTATTGAACTACTGCTGAGGAGTCTTGTGCTGCACTAGAGTGGTCATCTTCTCAATATTTCAGCACATGAAGTAAGGGATGTTCATCATCCTAACCCTGGTAAAATGCATTAGCAGACTGATATGATAAGCATATAAATGGTAGAACCAGCCCCCCTAGCTGAAATACTTCATAATCAATTTCATTAAAGGAGCATATGAGTCTTTGAGGTATCGAAAAGGAAAAACTCTCTTGAGTTGTCTAAAAAAAACCAGGCTTCATTTATGGTTCATAATGTTGCCGGTCAATTTGCTGCCTCTTGTTCCATTGCTCTCCAATGTTGGGAATACCGGTTGCCAGTGAAATAGATTTTGGTGTTAATGTGAAAGTGACACCAGCTAGAGTAGCTTGACCATCATGCAAATGCAACACAAAAAAATGAGCCAACTCATGATGAAACTGAATGCTAGAAACCTTCTCACAAAATTCATAGCAGGACTAGTGTTGCAAACAAGAAATGGCAAGAGGGTAGGTTTGTAATTCAACAAGAGAGGTTGGTTCTCCTCTAATATGTTTACCACTTCTATGAGGCCTCCTGGGTGCATGTACCTCTGTAGGTGAGTCACTCTGTGTCTCCTCTTCATAATCATATGAGGGATAAGATTCCATCTCTACTAGTGGTTGAACTGTCTTGATGAGAAGTAGGTGATTTATGTGTTGAACTGTATTGATGATGCGTTTTGAATTTTGCCACCAAGGGAAGAGTGGTATAAGGGACTGTAAAGGGAGGGAAAAATGAAGGATTTTAGGGACTGTTGGGATAGGGTTTAGTTAGGGAAATAAGGAATTAGGGAATGATTTAGGAGTTATTGGTATAGGAGTAGGGTTTGGGAATTTGTATTTGGGATTTTGGGAAATGGGAACCTGGGATATGGGATTAGTGAATTTAGGGATATGTGAGTTTAGGGAATAGGGAAATGAGGAAAAATGGAGTAAGGGAGTGGAACGGTGGACTTGGTGGCCAAATAATTGATACAAACCCTAGGCAGTAGTTTTTTCAAGAGATAGGGTTTGATTTCTTTCTAAAACCATCACCATAAGGTAATCACCATAAATTGCATAAAAATCGCTTCACTAGCAGTGATGAAGGCTTAACTTACTTGAACAAATGATGATCCACAAGTTTTGGGTGATTTGGGATGAATTGCTGAAAGTTTCGGGCTTGTTGGCTGTATGCGCCGCGCATCAAACCCAACGTGCCATGCCGGTTATGTGCATCGTGCTCGTGTAAATTTGCACTGGCAATTGCAGCCCAATGCACCTTGCTAGTTATGTGTGCCATGCCACCTGGCCAGTGCACCGCGCCTCTGTCTTGGGGCAATTTTTCATCAACCTTCTCTCACATACTAACCAACACAACTTTGCCTTGTTTCCGCTTTGTCTTTGAGTGCAAATGAGCTTTTAAAATTGAAACAATGACTTATATACAAGGAGCCTTTAATTTTTATTTCACAAAGCCTACTTTCATAATGTTTGGAATTTGACTTTATTTTTAAACTCTATTTTTGAGCTTTTTCACTTTTTTGAGCTTGTGATGGACTGAATGACTTATGTTTTGCTTGTTTTCCAGGGGGTTGGAGCTACTAGGGCTAGGAAAAGTGACCAGGGTTATAGATGAAATGATTTACATATGAAGAAGATGAAATTACATGAATTGTACAATAAAAGCAAAAATACTCTGTTTTTCTTTGAGCACTTGATATGAAATTTATTGATGCTGGAACTTCCTCATGTGCTTGCTGGTTGTTCTTGGACATTTTGAAACACTTTTTGATGAAGCCCTAATGAAACCCTAGACCTAATGACAATGAAACCCTAAAAAGACTTTTGCAATCTTAAAGACAAAAAGTGACTAAATGTGTTTTTTGATGAATAAACATGAGCCAGTAGGTAAATGACATGAGGGAAAAAGTAGGAGAAGCAACTACCATCAGATGATCCATGCACCTAATGCAATGCAATTGACTGGGCGAGACACCTAATATGCAATGCAACAAGAGGATTTGATCTCTGACGAAGGGATGAAGATACCGACACTAACACCAAGCATCAAACTAGATAATTTCCCAACAACATTTATGGTGGGGCTTTATGTTTTTCTTCTTCAAGGATTTTTGGAACTTTTCTCCTTGATGAGCTTATTATAAATGAGAAAAATCTTTAATAGCTTGCAAAAGGGGTATTTTAACGCACAAATTCTTCAATTCTTTGAGAAGTTCAACCTCTTTTGGGGTGTGCTGGCTACGGTGGATCAACCTATTAGGAAAAGGAGGTTGATTGACTTGAGGAACACTCTCTTCCTTCTCTTCTTCAAGCTCTTCAGGTGGAGAAGGTGGGTTGTTATCTGAAATCACTCTCTGAGACTGAATGTTGATCTCCTGGTTTTCCACAACATAAGTAGGATAAGATGTCTCTCCATTGTAGACCTAATGTGATTTCTTCTTGTTTAGGTTTGGATTTGGTTGAGTAGGAATTTGAAGTTTCTTAGGTAGAGTAGGATGAGTGAGTTGTGGTTGAGGTTGGAGTGGAGGTAGTAAATCATGAGGTTGGTTAACTTGAGGTCTCCACCCTTGTTATGGGTTTCTAAATTGAGAAGATTGCGGTGGATATGGCTGAAAATGATGGTTGACAGGTTGAGGAGGATATGGAAGAGAATAAGTCACAAAAGGATGCATGGACTAGGATGGATGAGTGGAACAATAACAAGGTCTAAAGAGTTCATTCTAGTTTGGATTATAATAAGAGTAATGTGTACCTTGCATACCTTGTTTATATGGCTGATGTCATTGAGGTATTCTTTGATTGATGAAACAAAGTTTCTCTGAACCCCACTATCCTCCTTGATATACATCTTTTAGTCCTACAAAATAAGGGCACTCGTCTATTGCATGATTTTATTCACAAACTAGGAAAACCTCAATGACATTCAATGGTAACTCATTCCTAGGATGTCTTTTGGTGCATCTAGGGCAGAAATTAGCTAGTTGTATTTATGCTTCCTCCTGCTTTATTTTGGTTTGCATGGTATCGATTTGCAGCGAAAATTTATGCAACATTTCACTCTTGAAATCCTCCAACATGTTACCTATCTCATTCTTAATGAATGTTGAGGAAGTAGAGGAACCGACGAAGCCTTGACTAGCCCTACCCTTCTTCCTGACAAACCTAGTGTGATTATTGAACATAGTTTTAATATGATGATAGGATAACTGATATATATCTCCTCCAGACAATATGTTGATAGTTTCCAACATATCCTCCCTTATCCCTCAAAGAAGAACTAGTTTGCGTGACTCGGGATCAAGGGTGTAGTTGGCCCTCTTACAATTGAGTTGAAATATCTCCTCATTGCCTTCTAAGGATTCATCAAGTCCATGAGTCCTCCTAGATATTTTTTCCTTATCTTTTTTGAAGTTACAGTATTCCTATACTTGTTATTGAAGGCCTATTTCATTTAGGCTTGGGTACCGATGCTACCCACAGGAAAACCCATAAACTAACAAAAGGATAGATCTTTAAGGGTAGACAAGAACAACTTCCACTTCTTCTTACCATAGGCATAGTCATAGGTCCCACATGCAACAATAAATTCAAACATGAAGGTATCAAGGTCCTCAAACGTTAAGCCATGGAAGTGTGGAAGGGAAGTAGGGTTTATGTTCTTCATTCTAGACTCTCCATTGGTCCCTTTGATAGGGAAAACCTCATGGTCCCTACTTTCAACCATAGTTTGGGCATGTGAAGTGGGTTCTTATTCTTCCCCAATAGGTTCTTCAAATATTTGAGGTTTATCATCTAGAGGGTCTTCTAACTCCCCTATAGTTAGAGAGGGAAGCTCATTGTCACCGAAGAAGAGTGAAGGCTGAATGTTTGAGGGTATGGGGGTTTCTGGTAAGAATTTTCCCCAATTATCCCTTGTCCTACAAGGCATGAAAGAAAATTTGTTTAATTTTTCAAAAACTATATGAAAAATAGAAAACAATGCTTAAGCAAAAACACCATTTACTTAGACACCTTCCCAACAACGACGCCATAAAAGTGGTGAGCCCTAGTATTTCATCAAGAATGTTGTAACTCCCAAGGGGTTGTCAACTAAAATTGTCAACTCAGGGCTCATACAAATGTCGAGATAAAAATACTATATGCAAAATATATAGGATTCCAGTCATGCCACCGTCATTTATGACATTAGATTAAAAAATTGCTCAAAGACCCTTCCTCCTACTGAATTAGAATGAAATCTTGCTGATAAAGGTACAACTGGAAATTTCTTCTAGCTATGAAAATAGAAATTCCATTGACTCAACCTGTAAATGCTAACTGATCAATTCGTGAAAGGACAAAGGCTAATCTACTTGCAAAAAGAAAGCTATGTTATCTTGCAGAATTCATAAAATTACCTCATCTACTTGCATAGAGGAAGCTAATTTATCTTGAATAATTCATCAAAATACTAATCATAATTGCATGTACCATCTACCTATTTCATACTTCCTTATAAATGAGTAACCTACTTGCATGATAAATAAACTAACTCTACTCTATTTTTGCAGTGAAGAAAAGGAAGGTTTGGAGTGGCCTAGGATATTTCCCTAATCATAATATCATAGTTGGGGGTCATTATGCATCTATGCTAAGTCATAGTTGTAGTTGGGATAAAAATTGATGAAGGAAAATGAAGCTACGAGTTTTCTACATGTGATTGTTATAGGAGGCTTGCAATGCTATAGGAAGGCCTATAATGCTATATGAGGGAATCTGAATGGTTTTTGAAGGTGGAAATGACGTTTTAGAGTATGGAGAGGTGGATGGGAGTTGAATAAAATTTAGGGAGGTTGGTTTGAGTCCCTAGCCAAGCTTAGGAACTATCAAAGGTCTGCCTTGCACTAGGATGAGTGCTCTCTGTGTCCTAGGCATAATGGCTTATAAAATAGGGTTTTGGGGCAAAGTTTGGAAATGGAAGGAAAATATAAAGGAGCCTAGGATGGAAGTGGTGAAGGTTCCCTTCCCTACAAATCAACCAACCCTGCAATAAATCACATGCATGCATCCATTTATCATTAACATAATGAAGAAAATATACGGTGGAAAAGATGAGTTGAATTTAAATAACATCTAATTCATGCAATACCAATGATTGAATCACTAAATTTATTTCTAAGATACAAAAAGAAAATGTAAAACATGACAACTAACACTAATCTATTTCCAAAAATTCATAAACACAATATTTTTGGGCTTTGGTTGTGAATCCTTCCACTCATTCTTGCACAAGAGAGGTGATGTAGAGGCTACAACCATAGGATTTTATAGATTGATCTCTACTAAAATGCAATGAACTATGAAATTCTTGGAATGAAGAAGAAACATTAGTACATGAAGAGGGACCGAAGCCTCCAACTAGGGCCCAAACCAAAGGGTCTCATCCCTCTGAAACTATCTCAAATGCAACCCAAAATCTAGCTTCTCATTATCAAAAAGTGCAAGTCTAATACATCACATAAAAGTTGAAAATAACAATTGCAAGCTTGAAGCTCAATAGTTACAAATATCTTAACAAAAACGTCAAATCCTAATGAGCTCCTCTTCCATTTTAATTATACAAAAGGATAGCTAAAGAAACTCCCTTCAGAGTAGGTGTGGTTCCCCGCTTAATCTCGAAAATGGTGGATCTTGTCCCTGTTGATCTTCACTTGGACTAGGAGTCACTTGGCTGCCAATGAACTCAAACTAGTGAGAGGGGATAGGGTGATCCCAGGCTGAGTTTAGGGAGCTAAGAAGGTGGACAAAACCACTAGATTCTCTCCTAGTTGTCTCCATTAAGCCCTCGCATAGTAATATCCAAACAAATGCCTCATTTTCCTACAATTAAACGACATTAGCCCACATACTATGACACACACTTTTCACTCCTCTTACTAAGCATAATATAACAAAAAATACGAATTAATGTAAGAGAAGGGTAATTTTAAGGCTGGAGGATGGCATATTGATGTTCAAAATGTACCTAATGATGGGACTCATCAATTTATATACTGTTGATTTTGATTGTGGCATCTAGGCATGCATTATGTGGGAAGCTCTACAAAGAGATTCGTTTCAGGTTCCATGTTGTCATCCTTTGGACATTGAAATTGTCGTATCAAAACTCAATATTGTGGGAAGTTGAGCACAAAGGGATTTGTCACTTCCAAGCAACCTTGGCAACATATGACATTTCTTCCATAATCAATCACAGATGGTCGAGGGCTCCTTTGTATGAATGTAATTCTTTTCTCTCAGGGTTTTATTCGGAAACTTGTAGAATGCAGGGACCGAATGGAATGTCCTATAGAATAGGCTCCTCTCTTGACATTCAGAGCTTTAAATTAATTTTTATAGAACTTGTAGAGACTCTGCATGCAGTTATTTATATACTTTTCCCTTTTGAAATTTTAAGGACGTCTTTGGCTCGAAAACAGTTTATTAATTCCAAGTCTCAAGACTATCAAACAATTTTCCTCCATGTTGCGGACTCAAGAAGATGTTTATTTGTTTAGAACGGTTCATTGCATAGCTGGGGCATTTCTAGTTAGGTCATTGCAATTCATCTTCCTTTTTCTAGTACTAGGAATTGTCTTCTTTCTATAGTCTTCTCCTCGTGGTCGGGCTCCCTCGTTTATGACGCTTGCTGCATGCAACCTCCCTGCCATTATATCAACATGAACATTGACTTTAATTTTGATTCTTAATTTGTGAACATCACTTTTTCCCATTTCCTATCTATTCATGAAGCTTTGTAAAAGGTTGATTACGACATATAACACAAATCCTACCAAATTTATCACTCATAGGTTGAGCACACTGACAAAAGCTTGGCTCTTTAGCACCAAATTTCAAGATTGGAAGATGTGGTGGATGCTCTGAGGGTAATCATAACATACCTGACACTCAAGAGAGATTCTCCTTTAGATCAAGATCATATCTTGGAAGATCATTGCAAGTGAGACATTAACCTCAACACGATAACAAATGAAAGTGATTAATTTGTATGTAAAAATGGTCACTATTGTTGTTTTCTAGTCCTTTTCCAATTATGTAAACCCTCTGACTGAGTTCATTATCCCTATATTTATGTGCTAGTACCAAAATGTAATGGGTCAATAGTCAGGTAATGGTCTATAGTCATTTAATAGGTGTTTTACCAAAATTCCCATCAGACATTTCTGAAAAATGACATTATTATCTCCTGTGTATTTGCTAGAGTAATGATTCTAATTTATTTTTTTTGTGTGTGTGTATATATGTGAATTTTCCTAATACCACCTATTTGTATTAAGAGTAAGGTAAGGTATTTTGTTAATCAAGAAAAAAATTAGACTTACAATTCGTTCAAATCTCAAGTTTCATTGATATATTGAAATAGATATCGTTACAATTATTATGAAAAATATCATTGATTTTGAAAACTAACACTCTTAATAATTACAAAATCTCTTTAAATAAATTTTGATGTTTACATTTTCTTTTAACTAATTATTTTCACATTCTAATAAGTATTAACACCCATACAACTTTATTTTAATTACATTTCAAATGATACATTCAAATTACAATATTAATGCATTTTTATTAATATTATTTTAAAATCACAAAATTAATTTATAAGATTAAGAAAGTTATATTTATATGAAAATAAAATATATTTTATGAGTATTGAAATATGTAAATTATTAGATGGAAAGTTCTTTTTAACAATAGAAAGAGATGTATAGCCCCAAGGGTTAGCTCAATTGGTCATGTTCGGGCCTCGCCAGATGGGAGGTCATAGGGTCAATTCCCGAAAGCTCTTGGGGTTAGAGCTTGTATTAGGCAGAGGGGAATAAGCCTAGATTTTTCCAGTGGATGTAGCACCACCCATTGACCGAAGGTCTCTATGAACCACCACCCATTGACCGAAGGTGTCTGTGAACCACGAACCACCACCCATTGACCGAAGGTGTCTGTGAACCACGCACCACCCATCTATGAACCACCAAACCACCACCCATTGACCGAAGGTGTTTGTGAACCACGCACCACACCACCCATTGACCAAAGGTCTCTATGAACCACCAAACCACCACCCACCCATTGACCGAAGGTGTCTGTGAACCACGAACCACCACCCATTGACCGAAGGTGTCTGTGAACCACGCACCACCCATCTATGAACCACCAAACCACCACCCATTGACCGAAGGTGTTTGTGAACCACGCACCACACCACCCATTGACCAAAGGTCTCTATGAACCACCAAACCACCACCCACCCATTGACCGAAGGTGTCTGTGAACCACGAACCACCACCCATTGACCGAAGGTCTCTCTGAACCACCACCCATTGACTGAAGGTGTCTGTGAACCACCCACGCAAAAAAAATTTAGAAAAAGTGTATTAGTCACCCACTTGACCGAAGGTCTCTATGAACCACCACCCATTGACCGGAAGGTGTCTGTGAACCACAAACCACCACCCATTGACCGAAGGTGTCTGTGAACCAGGGTTCACAAACCACCACCCATTGACCAAAGGTGTTTGTAACCAGGCACACAAAAAAAAAATTAGAAATAGTGTATTAGTCTTTTTGAGAAGTTTGAAAATGTAGTGTCTGTGAACCAGAGAAGTTGAAAATGTAGTTTCTGTGCACCATGCACGGAAAAAAATAGAAAGAGTGTATTAGTTTTTTTGAGAAGTTTGAAAATGTAGACAAAGGTCTCTATGAACCACCACATTGATGGAAGGTGTCACCCAAAAAAAAAAAGAAAAAAGTGTATAATCTTTTAGAAGTTTGAAATTTCCAGGATGTAGCACCACCCGTTGACCAAAAATGTATTGAACCAAGCACGCAAAGAAAAGAAAAGAAAGAAATATTCTCCTTTTAAAAGTTTGAAATATATATTATATATAAAATAAACATTTATATTCATTAAAAAAATTATATAAATATTTAAACATAATAGGCATACATGCTCCACCTAGACACAATACCATTCACCGGAATAATCTCAAAAATACATAAGCCTAATTAAATCCAAAATATAAGAAAAAATATAAAATCTCCGTAACTCATAAAATTACAAAATTACATGGAAGAGAAAACACCTCAACAACCAAGTGTTAACAAGATATAAAAGAACGAAATCACAAAAATCACAGAATTTCAGTCAAGCATAGCGCCACTAAACCCAAAAGCCAAATACACTAAGCCATGCAATGATCTGTACCAAAAAACCAAAGAGAACGTAGTACAGAACCATTCAATCCGTCCATCCAATAGTTGGTATCAAATATAAAAAAGAGAACACAATCTACAACCATTCCATCTGTACGCAACATGCACATATCTCCAACGCAATAACAGTCCAACACTCCACAATTACAGAGAAGCACACATACCTCCAACGCAATACCAGTCCAACACTCCACAATTACACAATCCACAATTACAGAGAGGTGTACCGGTGAGTACCCAAAACAAGAGAACCAGGAATCGCGCACACGAATCCTTTAGTACAGTTTCTAAATTCGAAAAAAAGATCGAAACAGAGATAAGACCATTTCGTCAACGTTACCATTACAGCCACACAAATAAATATTAATAAAATTATTTATTTCCAAATTAGATTAAGTAAATTGTGTCTCTCTATATTAAAAATAATTAAACGTAAAATATTCCTTATTATGGAAATGTTTCAATTATATATTACTTAGAATGATAATATGTAAAATGGTGCCTTTCTTCCGTTTGTTCTCAATGGATTTGTTTCATTTTTAATTGATTTTGACGTTTAATTTTTATTATGATTTTTATATTCATGTG
This sequence comes from Pinus taeda, assembly GCA_000404065.3. Taxonomy (NCBI): domain Eukaryota; kingdom Viridiplantae; phylum Streptophyta; class Pinopsida; order Pinales; family Pinaceae; genus Pinus; species Pinus taeda. Next base: position 163,639 of record APFE030670902.1, on the reverse strand, counting down.
TTATTGTTTTTTTGTTTTGCATTTTTTTAGTTAGTAGGTGTATATATATCAAGTTATGAGTGGATGTAGGTACGTGGAATTTTATCTTATTAGTCCCTGCCCTTCGGGCCTGGCAGGGACTATAGTAATCGGTTTTGGTCGGTGGGCATTACTTTGGCACGGCAATCAATAAAATTCTTTTGACTTAAATCAAAGTTCCGCGATATCTCACATTAACCGATGCCATATTTTATGTTTCCAGGTGCTTTTAACCAATCACAGCAATGTTCATCTTATTTGGCCTCAGTACGAGGTATACCATCTGAAAAGTTAGGAATAAGTTAGCAAAGCAGTTCCGTTAATTAACACAGTGTCGCCTACCTGAAGTAATGCTATCGCAAAGATAGCATTAGTTCCCTAACATATAATGTTAACATTTTACGGGGAATGCTATGGCGTAGGTTAGGTTCTATGCTGAAGTTGTTGCCACTTGTTGCCATGTGTCTGCATGCATGTTCTGATTCTACGCCATAAAAACGAGGAGGGCCGAACAAAGCGCAAGGGCGACCCAAAATACAACACTTCTGGTATTTATCTATTCCATTTTTCTTCCCACTTACTCTGCTTTTACTTGTGCTTGTGCCTTCTGCAGTTTCATTGATGTTGTTGTGTTTTCAGGTGCAGGGTTTGCTTCGAAGAGCAGATATACATATTTGGAAAAGTGAATATGCAGATTAAGCTTGTTCTTGACGACTCTGCTGGCACCGTTACTAGTTTCTCTGTAACTACCATTCTCCATACATTCATCAGATTGCATTGCCTTCCCTAGGTTCTCCATTTTTTTTAAACTTGCAATGATTTATACTTTATACTAATTACCTGCGGTAGGAATCTGGTGGAACAGACTGTAAATTATTCATGTAGACCTTTCCAGGTAGTCATAATATTGAGCTTCAGACGGCGTTCTCCAGGTAGTTAGACGGCGTTCTCCAGTCAATGAAAACTCCTGCAGCCATGTCTACATCCTGATCTTCAACTCCTGCACAAATGCAACGTTGACATCAAAGTACAGGAACCTGTAATATTCTAAACTTTTGCGGTAAGATTTTATGATAATATCAATCTACGAAGCGTTCTTTAAAATGAGTAAAATTTCCAATCTCAGTTGCATCAATATATTACCTTATATCTGTTTCAGGCCAAACAAGATGAGTATGTTTGCATTGGAATGTCAGCAGTACCAACATATCTTCCTGCTCACTACTTTGAGACCAAAAATTCTACAGGAATTCAATCCCATAGACGGGGGAATCGCAGCTAACAATCCAGTAAGGTTCTTTTCTCTAAAATTTTGTTGCAGACATTACTTGCGATAAACCAGGTGACTAAATTTCTTCGCTATTTGTTAATTTAATTGGCTTTATTTTGGATTTCTATAACATTTCAGAATCTAATCGATATAGATAAAGTCAATTTTTGGCTTAAATATACCCTCAATCGAAATAAAGATGTCCGTTAATTGCTAACATGCTGACATATATGACTGGCATTGAAATCATTGTATAATGCAGTCTTTTCTCTAAAATTTTGTTGCAGACATTACTTGCGATAAACCAGGTGACTAAATAAGCTCTCATAGAAAATCCAAATTTTCTATTCCCAGCAACCAAAACTCAGGTGGGTTATAAATAGATACATATCTTTATAAGTTGGATTAATCCAGCAAAGCATTTATTGACATATTGGTTTTATTAAAGAAGATAGATTAATCCAGCAAAGTACAGAGGAACCAGAGAAATTAATACCTTTCAAGACTCGGTCGTAGCAGTCAGGATTTTCTGCTAAAAATTTGAGTAGCCCTATTATTGTTGCGGTAGCTCGTCAACATGAGAGAGCAAGAAGGAGAACATATCTTGCTCCAGAGAAGCCTTTGCCTCCTGCAACGCAATTAGCTGAGAATAGTGCAAATCAGTAAGATAGCTGAACCCAAATTTTATGAGAAAATGAAGCTGAAACATGAGATTTTTACAAACCTTGCATCAAACATCCCAGCACTCGCCTTCCCAATGTTCAGCCACGTGTCTCTTGCATGCACATCGACCGGCTGAGAATGAAACAACACACTTCACAAATTCTATTTCCTGAAGACAGGAAATGTGCAGAATGGAACTTTGGAAGGCAATACTCGTTAAGTTTATTTAATCAAATCTTTGAACTAAACAAAGAAGATGCTTGTACTGATTATATTTGTAAATTTGGATTCAAGTACATTCGAACATTATTGAAACTGTTTTCTCTATTGAAATGTCTAAATGTGAAGTAATAAAATTCGATTTTATAATTTATAACGACTCCAACGCAGATTACTTGAGACTCAACCAGAAGAAATAACTCCCTTTGGAAAGACAGACAGAGTTTAACACAAAACTACTTTGAGATTCGAAGTTGGCGACAGGAAGGTGAATAATTTGAATATACAATATGCAACAGCAGCCAAGCCCCAACATCTCCTCACCGTCGACGAGCTTCATGAGTCATCGGGCATCGCCTCTATTCGGCAATTTGGTAGAGGAGCAGGGTGACCCTGTTGCCACTGGCAGCTATGAATACAGAGGAGATATCCAATATCAACAGCAAGGGGATTCTGAGTCTTCGCAGGCGGCTTCGCCCAAGCAAGTGGCCCAAGCTATGGAGGCGGGCATGCAAGATATATTACTGCCATCTGAAGGATTTTTGGATGCTCAGTAATGAAGGCAGCTGGTAGATGAGATATGTGGCGAGCGGGCGCGAAAAGGATCATGCATAGACGAAATTTATACATAGAAATTATAGTGTTATATACCAGTGTTGATTCAGTTGCAAAAGGTGATTCGGTTTTATAACATTATGTCACTAACCATCCCGAAGGTGTAATGTCTGGTTGATGTAAAGATGTTGCAATCCTATGGATATATATTTGATTAGAATTATTACAAACTTTCAAACCTGGTAGATGTGTTTTTATTTTATTCAAACTCAAAATCGATTTATTTAAAACTTAAAATTGATTTACAATAAAATATTCCCATTTCAGATGGTTCAATACTATTCCAATTTGTTGTCTCTACCATTCAATCCAACCATTCTACATTTCTAAAAATTGACTCGCATCCGACAAGTCATTAGAAATTTGTCAACCTATGAAAACTTGAACCCCTATCGCGTCACAACCGGCCATTTTCCCAGAGCTGTTAACGTACAAAGACTAAACTATTTCAAATAAAAAAATATGACTTTGTAGTCACAAAATTTAATTTGGTCGCAATGAACCAGTATCTATTATCTAAACATGTGGAGTAGGCATCGGGTTAGAGTCAGTCAGTCAGAAACGGACACCCGGTCACGCACAAACCACAACATAAGATTGTCCAGAAGGCAAGTTTGACACGCTACTAAGTTTCTTTTTCGTGACAGTATTATACGCCCTTAATTTCCATCGCCCACCGGTAAGAGTCCTTAGCAGCTCTTTTATCTGGTATTGATTGGGTTTTGGAAAATGAATCTGAAAATTAATGCTATAACTTCAACATTATAAGGCAATTGGATCACAACATCTGCCCTTTCAATGCCATGCATTCTGGTAGCACCTGGGCGGGGATGCACATGAATTCAGTAACTGGCAGCGTGTTACTTATAGTATGTCTGTGTATGGGAATGCGCTTCGCAGCAGCTAATCCAGAGATTTCTACCGTTTGGGGCAAGTGCGGCAATTATACATATAGAAACAGTAGCGCGTTTCAGCTTAATCTAAACAAGGTTTTGGATTCACTGGTGAACAATGTTTATGCCACCGGAAACGCAGATGCGGTTGGTGAGTCAGTTGGATTAGCAACTTATCTAGCACCTCCTAGTCCTACCTCTGCTACTGAAACTGCTACGGGTGCTGCTTCAAAAGAATCTACTGACTGGTCCTGCTGTAGGCTATAGCTCTGTAGGATACGCTGTGGGCTGGGGCAGGGACTAGCTGCCCCGCAACCCATCTTGTTTTTTTAATGGGTGGGCATGATTAATTCTCTAACGAGTATGTTTAGCATATGCTTTTGTCTGAATGGTTGATCAACGATTATGACTTTTAAATTTTAATATTTCGCTATATGATAATATATTGTTTTATTGTTTTTATTTTTTAATAGTTTTTAGTTGATAGGCGTATATATATCAAGTTATAGGTGGATGTAGGTATGTGGAATTTTATTTTATCTTTTTAATTGATGGACATCATTAGTTCTTTAACGAGTATGCTTTGTATATGCTTTGTCTGAATGGTTGATCAACGATTGTGGTGTTAGGGAGCACAATACATCGAGTATGCTTCGTATATGCTTTCTCTAAACGATTGTTGTGTTAGGGAGCACAAAACATCAGAATTTAAATTGAATAAATTGAGTTAAAACTGAAATGACTTCTAAAGCGGTGTGGCCAGTCTTGGCCGTGGTGATGTGTTTAGAGGAGAAATAGATATATGATTTACGTAATTGACTTATATATATTAAAATAATTAAAACTAATTATAAAAATAATGAAAATAATAATTTAAAACAATTATTTATAATAATTGTCCACATGGGGTAGCTCAAGCGGCAAGGGTCGTGGAAATGAAATCTCACCGACCGGAAGTCTTGGGTTTCAAATCTTGGGCTACCCTTCCCCATTGAGGTACTTAATGGACATATAAATCGAAGAGTCCCGCCCCAGCGTACAAAAAAATAAATTATTTATAAATAATTATTATTTCTATAATTAAAATTACAAAAATTAAGAGTTTATAATGAAAAAAAAAATAGATTTTTATTTTTTGTTAATAATTATTTTATAATTATTATATTTTATTAGCATATAAATTTATTCATAGTTATTAAATTAAAAAGATTCAAAATTAATTGGTTCATCATTTATTGATAAATTGATTATATATAGAGATATATATTCAATTGATATATATATGTATAAATGCTCATGGCGCTTTGGATTGACGGTGAATGTGTGCATTGTTAAGGGCACTCCGTGTGATAGGTCACTGGTTCAATCACCCCATGGGCCTTACCTGCCAAAGATATATATATGTATATATTATATATATATAGATATATATATATATATATATATATATACTAAATATATTATAGTATATATATATGATTAATATAATAACAATGAGCGTGGGCCAATGGTTGTTTGCGCTGGCAACATGGCGAAAGTGGAATTGTGACTGACTAAAGCAAGGGAATTGTACCTCTCAGCCGTTGGGTGTCAAGGTGGAGCCTTGGATGCATTCATTACATTGCATTTCCAAGATTGTTGTAAAGGATTTGTTGGTTGGCGAAACCAAAGGAAGTCTAAAGGACGACAATGGTAGCCTTGCGAAATTATATTCAGGTGGTATCATCACAGAATTGCATGTTTTTAGGTCTTTGCAAGCTGTGGTGATTTTGGAGGTTGGGTTGGGTGGAATTGCTTTAATGCTACATGTTTGTCTTGTTAGGCTTCATGTTTATAGTTTGGTTGTGCTACGCTAGGATTTGTTTCCGTTTTATGCTTGGATCACATCATCTTAGTCAATGGGAAGATTCATTGCACATATATTCTTAGTAGTGCAATGATTTTACAAGGTAAATATTGATTTCCATATAGTGAGTTAATGGTATGGTTGCTTAGTTTTCATTTTTTCTATTGAATATTTTTTCCTTCAAGTCCAATTATTGACTTGCTACATAATGTTATATTTCTGACAATATTTATCATGAAGAAGCAATAATTGACTTAATATATATTTAGTATTTGTGAGAATATTAATAAATATTTGTTAATAAATACAAGGGTCTAATATTGTAATCCCTTGAGATTGAGATGTTATATGTTCTTTATGTTCCAATTTTGAAAGGAAAAGGGAATGTGATTTTTTGGTGATAAAATTGCTAGATAGTATTATGGTTGAGTATGTTTATTGTTCAATATATTTGATGTTGCTATTTGTGAGATATGTTGATCTTTATGAAGCATATTTTTAACATGTTTAATATCATAATTAGCATGTTTAATAAGATAATATTTTTTAAACATTTTTTTTGTTTGCAATATAATATACAATATTTACTTTTGTTTCAAGAAAGTTGCTGGTTTTCCCATGGATCCAACTATTTGGACGTTTCTACCATTTAAGATTATTGAGCTTATATTTCATTGGTTTCCTTTATGAGTGTTAATAAGATTTTAGTTGGTTTGTAAACAATGGAATTTTTTATTGAAAAACATGATTTTCCTTGTGAGTGGAAATCGATATGTCAACAAAGAATTTGGCTTTATTGCTTGGCCAGTTCACATCAAGAATATTTTCTTTGTTGTATCTTACCTTAATGATAAATGACACATATCTCCCATACTTTTTCCTTTTCCTCATTCTGGATACAAAATTAAATTTATAGTTGGATCAATGATTGTGTTCAATGGACTTAGAAGTTCTTTGAATTAAAAGAATTATTTTGTAGTGAACACTTTTATAGAGACCTATAGAAATTTTGGAGCTTTTACTCTTAGGGAATGGGGATTCTTCTCTTAGTTGGAGAAATTTAATCCAAGAAAATATGATTGGTTTTTTGGGAAACATGTGCACAAAAACATGGATTCACATTTTTTTATTTGTAGTAGTGTAGACATGGTGAGGAAGATGAAGAAACTTCCTTATGGTGATGTAACACCCCAAAAGGAGGCTATATTCTATAAAGGAAATTTTTTTGGCTATATTTAGGCCAAGATTATGATGATTACCATACATATGGTTACACTTCCTATTAGTTGGATCTTATAAGAAACCACTGGGTTGTTTATTTGTTCATATGAGTGATGTACAATGTATGTCATTAGGAAAGTATAGGAACTAGCTTCTTTTTCTCGTAAATAATGGTTCTACCTATATTTGATCAATTGTAGGAATAAACAATTTTGAATTTGGTCAAGCTTGGAATGAACAAATATTAGAATATTTTGAAGATGATGGGGGTACAGATAGATATTGCTTAATACTATCTCGATGGATATTAATAGTAAATGCCGAGGGTACCTTCCTTTTCATACAGTTGAAGGAAAATTTCTTATGTTGGGTTGCATTGAAGTTCAATTAAAGGTATATGATTTGTTTAATAGATTATTCACAACAAAAATTGATGATGGTATCTCCAACCATGAAATATTTTGGTACCATGTGTAATCACTTGAACATTTCAATGATCTAATTAAAAATGGATATGTTTTCTCACTTATTCCAAATAAAAACCATATTGTTGATATACCACCACTACCTGTGGATATGATAATTTGGCCTTCGGGGCTTCAACATGTTTGTTGTTACACATTGTTACTGATCTTATGTTTGTTTAATATTTTGAAACAAATTTTGAAGATCATTGTATTTTCAGTTTTGACTGTATACTGAAAACATAGTCATGTGAATTTTGGTATGTTTTTTGGAGATTAGTTGCATTCTTTTGCTATTTTGAAAATTTCAAATTGCACTTCATATTTATCTCTATTGTGATGTCTCAAAATATAAATGTTTTCCCACTTATTCCAAATAAATATTTTGTTGATAGGATAACACAATTTCTTGTGGATGTCATAGTTTGAACTTAAAGGCTTCAAAGTATTTGGTTATATACATTTTCATATATGATTTCTATGTTCCATCTTTTTGATCATATATTGAGGATAATTGTCATGTGAATTTCAAGCTACACTCAACAAGATAGTCATGTCAATTTTTTTTATGTTTCTATGCATTTATTATATTATGTTATTTGGTATATCAAATAATATAGTTGAAGATTCTTTTTGTATTACAATATTTGAAATATTGTTCATATATGTATATCTCCAAAAATTGAAAGGCTGATTATTAGTATTTAAAATTATTTAGTATTGAAATTTTGTTGATGTATAAAGTTAGTGAATATTAAAATTTTTACTTGTTCAACATGTAAGATTATATTTTAACCTGTTTGGGAATTGAAAATTGAAATTTCAAGACGAATTTAAATTTCCTTTAGAAATGTTTAGTGAAGGAAGAAGAAAGTGTAATTTGAAAATACCTCTCTCCTAGTTCACATGAGAGGGCGAATGAATATGAAGGGAGATGGTATAAACATAATAAGGATGCAATAAAAGCACTAAAAGGAGTTGCATATCAACAAAATAAAACAATTTCAATAAATCATGAACATGATGAAGTCATTAATCGTAAGTATGAAACCACGAGTAGTATCATGGGAAGAACATTTCCCTCAAATGTTCATTTTCTTGGATGTTGAAGATGTCCAGATTTTTCTCCTATTCCAAAATATCCTAACAATAGTCTTCACTGGGAACATTGTGTTTACAAAGAGGGAATTCATGCAAGTGAGAACCATGATTCCTCTACAAACAATGGTAGAAATGTAATATTGGAAGATGGGCACATTGAAGCTAATGAACAATTTGTAGCATCTCGTTTATTTGGTGATAGTAATATGGTTGTTGTGATGGTTGACAATTTGGAACATTTTGTTGCAAATGTGGGGCAGGGCATTCCTTGCAACAACTATATAGTTAATATCGTCGGCCCTCTAGAATCTGTGAATACTCACTCTCTTGGAACAATAAATGTACTTTAAGTAAAAAAAAAATCATAGGATTTATACATCTCAATGAAATATATTTATCGTTTTATGTTTTTTTAATCACTTTTTGCATGATCATGTACCAACAAATACTGGTCGAGAAATAGATCCAGAACCAATACAACCTTTATCCGTTCCTCAAGTTCAACCTCATTCATTTAACTTCCCAACTTCAATAAATAGTCATAATGATGAACTCTTTAACTTTATGTATGAAAATCTAGTTTTTTTGTGGGAAGAACATTTCCTTCAAATGTTTGTTTCCTTCGATGTTGTACATCTCCAATTTTTTCTAGTTGTGCAAACATTCCTGACATTAATCTTCTCTGGGAACATTGTGTATACATAGAGAGTCTTCACAGAATTCAAACCTGTGAGGGCTCTAGCAATGGTGGAATGGATGCAATAATGGAAGATAAGTAGAATGATTCCATTGAAAAATTATCAATATTCTATGTTTTTGTTGATAGAAATATGCTTGCTAGGATGGTTGACAATTTCTGGCATTCTGTTGTGAATGTGGAAACTAGTGCTTCTCAATGTAACTCTGTAGACAATATCATTAGTGCTAGAGAATGTATACATACTTGCTCCCTCGGCATAAAACACGTGCTTCAAGTGAATTTATTTTCATATGGTTTGTACATTTGAATATACAATTTTTATTATTTTATACATCTTTTATTTTATCTTTTTTTGCAGAACAATATTCTAGTGAATAATGGTCGAGAAATAAATTCACAACCAAGGCAACATTGATCGGTTCCTAAAATTGAACCAAGATGATGCAATTACTAATAAAACATATATGTTTTCTCTCTTGAATTTAATGTTCACTTCAACAATTTAACTTGTCATTTTTTATATCTCTCATTTTAAAATTTTGATTCATAATTTCTGTAAGCAGAAGATACTTAGTTTCAACCAATTTAGAAGAATGGATTCCCATCATTCTATGGAAAAAAATGTTCAAATCAATGCTCCAATTGGACAAGTTTCTTTACATCATCTACAACTTAGAATTGTCTTTGGTAAAGAAAATGAAAGTGATCGCGATAATTTTGGCAGAGAGATGATTGAAGTTCATAAAACAATTTGGTCCAAGATTTTATATTTGTCTCTGTGTAAATGTTCCAAGTGTGTAATGAATGTTATCTTGGTATACAAGTTGTAAGATGGAACAAAGGTCCCATCTGTAAGAGATGTAAGACTGAGATAGTCTCTCACCATTTCTCTTTCTTTAACAACATGGATCATGGTAAACAAACATAATTTATAATAGCTTTAACACAAGTTGAAGAGATGATAATAGCATGAGTGAATCCAATATTGCAAGTGACACATGCTCATGGTGGTTAGTATAAATATAGTGGGAATATAATGATGTTTCCACTAGATATTTCTTTGATTGCAAAGAAGCTTCCACAACATGTTGAACGACTTGATTTCATGATTGTGAGAAGAAGTGGTGTTCACTCCAAATATTATGAATATTATGTGAAGAGACAATGTGTGATGGATGCATTTCTTTACAAAATTTAGATGGATTAATATTACATGGATGTTGGAATCGATATCGATTCAATTGTTGCTTTCCTAGAAAGATCTACTGATGTGTCCAACAAGCTACAATATGTTGGTAGTAATCCCGATGAAATAGGGATAGTTGTTGAGTATATTGAAAGGCTAAGAACTAATTACTTGCAATCTCATACATAATCCTTTTTTCTAGATTTCCTAATGAATGTTGGGAAGTAGATCGAATAAGAAGAATCACTGAAAATGCATATTCTACACCTGATGAACCATTGGATTAGCTAGATATTGGTACATCTCCCATCAATGAATATAATATTGAAGGGTTGCTAGACATGTCATTCCCCACCTTATTCCCCACTGGTGATGTTGATTGGTTGCTTCCATGTATTTGTAATGTTTAAATGCATGAATATGGTTTACATATACTTATATATTATGATCAAATATTTGGAACCCATCCTTGGTTTTGATGTTTCATGTTGAATACGATTATGCACCATCACAACCAAGAAAAACTTATTTCTCTTTGAAGATGAATATTCATCAAAATTTACCTGCAACTATTCAAGAGTTGCATCAACAACTTAGTGGTCTACTTAACAATAAATTGGTTGAGAAATTAATGCATTTTAGTTCTTGTCTTAGGGGTATAAGGGAATATTGGACAGTTTTGTTCTAAAATCACTGACATGATTACCCATTGTTAATTTTGGCAACTGCAATAGAATTTCACATTGGACAACTCAAATGACTGAGATAATGAATTCATTAGATTCCTCTTTTTGAGAGGAAAACGACCTAAAGATCACCTAATTCGTTTAAACAAAAATTAAGTTTTGAATTATTTTATTCATGCATACATTATGGAATGGGTCAGCTCTAACCACATGAGTAACTTCTTGGGTCAACCTTAACCCAAAGTAAACCATCAAGAAAAACTATAAAAGGAAGACACCTTAATTTCATTTGGACACAATCAACCAAGACATGTTTTGTTCTTTTATTTTCTTTTGGCTCGCACAGGTTCATTGATAGAAATTAGTATTGGGTTCGAAAGTACAGGCATACGGTTTTCTCTGTGTTTAGGTAATCTCGATCTCGGTCATTGTCACAAATCAGAAGTTTTTTTTCCACACTCACAGTCACAACGTAGTCAAGGGAGCACCTTTCGATCTCTAGTCACTCAGACACCATTCAAAGGGAGCAAATTTAAGTTCTAAAGGGTTTAGTCCCTATTCCCTTGCACTAGGAAGCCTTAGGAGTGACTCTAACAATACGGTCACTTGCACAGCTCAGCCAGAGAGTGACTTTATCCCTTCTAGTCACTCATACAACTCCTTAAGGGTGTGATTGTGGGTTTTTACACTTTTGGGCTAAGGTCACACACAAATTGACCTCCTAAGAGGGTATATCTAGTTCCAATTGCATGCATATAGTCTTCATGAGAGCTACCTTGAAGTTTAAGTCACCCTCAGTCATTCTTTATGAGGGCGACACTGTCCAGATGTAAGTTCTCGATGTCTCAGGTTTAGTTATCTTCAGTGATCCTTAGATCTAATTTTCTCTGTTGTTATTACAGATCTGTATACCTGAGTTGTTAGTTTTTACATATGTATTGGGCTCATTGATAGTGAGAACAATACCCAACAGTATTTGACACAGTGAAAACAATATACAACAATTGACATTAGTTTGTGACACTACATTACAACCATCAGTATCAGGGTTCTAATTCCTAGCATGATTAGATCTATTTCATATATATCATTATTGGTTTTTTACATAGAAAAAGTTATGGATCATTGTACTCTCTTTTGCTGCATCATTTGATGGCAATCAAAGAAGAAGAATATTTGCAAGGGTTTCCCCATAGTGGGTTTTTGCCCAGTCTTAGACCAATCCTGGTGTCTCTATTTGTGTGCATGCTTTCTTCTACTGTTCCTTTTATATTCCGCTGCATTAATGATGATGGTGATGTTTTTTATTTCTATGTAATTGCATATGCTGATATATAATGGTATAGATATGAATAATGTAATGATGATATGGGGTGATTGTAATGTATTTATGATGAAATGAAACTATCAGAACAAAGAATAATGTCTCCCTAAGAAAAATTGGCATGGGATCATAACTAGGCTGAAGAAAAGACATGGAGATCACCCCAAGGATGACACTATTGATGGAAGCAAGAAGAGGATGGTGGATACCTAAAAGAATTGTAGGGTTTAAGGAGAAACCCTAGGCATCTTGATGATTAGGGTCTGATGGAAAAGTCTTGATATTTGATGTATGAAAATATAGCATGATCTATGTGAAGATGCTCAAGCACGTGGAAGATTTGATGTTGTCCTAGATGGGAGAATTCTTAGCAAATGTGGTTGGATACTTGAAGACAACATTGGTATATGGACCATGGAAATTGATGCCTCTTTAAGATTTTTCAAGCGGGAGAGGATCACCTCCTATTGAAGATAACTATTTCTTGACTTATGATGCTTCTTACTTATAGATATGATGATTATGTTTACTGTTACATATGTGTCTAAGTATATGGATGTTTCTAACCTACATGATGAGATGTGATGAGTACGTCCTTCTTGAGGATCCTTTTGAGATGTAGATACAGAAAGAGATACTTGATGAAAAGATGAAATAGTACTTTGAGCAACCTATGACTAATTAGAAAATGCTCAATTATTTAAATAAGACAAGATATGCATGGTATGTTGCATTTCAGCTATTGGCTCGGTAAGCCCTAAGGTTGGCTGAGAATGCCTCTTTCTTTATTGACTCATACAAGCATATGAAATTGAATTGGATCTATGTTTCCTATGATGAAAATATGCACTTGGTATTGAACACTTTGATCTTATTGAATTCTATGAGGCTAGAGAATGTTGATACATTGATACACTTGACTTTTGGCTAACATCTATGATCTATTTATTGGATATCTTGATCCTATCAAGAAGGCTAGCACCTTGACTCTAGAAAATGATACTTGGCATGATGGACTTCATATAGAAGGATAGTTCATTGACTCCTGTACATGATTTTGTTGGTAGTGCTTGCGATAAGCATGATGAAAGCATATCGGAGGAGTTATTGACACTCTTTTTGTTTTGATAAAGATTTATTGAATGAACTAATTTGATCTCATTGGTCATTAAGACATTGATAACTTTGATGTGAGAGGTATAAGTATAATATGATCTTGTCATGATGGCATATGGTAAAACTAGATGTAGTAACTTGATGGAGTGACCTGATAGAAAATGCGATTGTGTTCATAATCTTTTAGATATGACATTGCTTCTATCTGTTACTTTGAGTCTAAACCCTTGATGAAATATTGAAGTGATGATGCTGATAGCCATATGTTTATGATCTAACACATCTATTGTTGCATGCATTAACTCCTGACGGACTGCTTACAAGAATGAAGATGAATGGTGTAGATCTAAAATCGGAGGAGAATCACTTCTGAACATTCTTACCCTTACTACTATTTGTATTCTATGCTACTCAAGTATGATTTCAGTGCATATGATACTCTTGATTTGCATCAGGGTCTTAGATCTGAAGCCCATATAGAAATTAAGGTTTCTCCTCCTGTCGCAGTCACAGATCTAGGAGATTTAATCCCTCATCGCACTCATGCTAAGGCCTATACAATGTCCATGTAGCTAAAGTTGCTCCCATGATAACTAGAAGAGAGTGACTAGAGGTTTGAATGGTGTTGACCATCATCTAAAGCTTTTTGAAGTTATCTGAACTTTGGATGATGATGTCCCTGACATGTTCTGCCACTATTAACTAATTTCTGAAGTTGTTGAGTTAAATTGTTTGTCATATAATGAAGTATTGTGCTTGAAATTAGATGGTCACCTGAAAGATATCAGGACTGAAGATGTATTCCAGATAACAACAAGATATGCTAAAAGGAAAATGTTGAATGTTTTCCATAACATGCATATGTAGACTAAACTTTTGTTTGTAGGTGATCAAGGCATATAGATAGATATGTCACTATATCTGTGCTACAAGAGGTTGACATGATTTAGCATTAGTGGTATATATGAAAAGTGTTTTGTCATGATGCATGATAATAACTTTGAATTGATGATTCAGATGTTCTTTGATTATAGATGTCTCTATTATAGAAATTTGGACTTGACCTAATGACTATTGCTATGATATGATGATTGTTGATTTTCCCTGATATAGATACTATGAGGGCGTGATGGCTTATGTGGGTATTTGGTTATTGGCATCCTTATTCTTAGAACAATGGTTGGAATAAATATATTTGTGATTTGGCATGAAATGGAACCTGTGTGACTCATCGTTGATGTATGCATTTGCATCTAGTGACAGGATGAGTTATATTATGCTTATGAGAAGACTTGATAAAGTTTAGATTGATAATGCATGACTTGTTGGCATGATTTGATATGAGCTCCACCTGTATCTTGGTTGAAAGTATTAATACTATGATAATTATGAATTTGATAAGTGTTTTAGATGGTTCAACATTGAGTTGTGTAAGAATGATTATGCTGGCTTAGCTAGTCATTACGGTTAGAGAATTACAACACATATATGTATGGATTTGACAGATGAAGTCAGGATGATGAGTTTGAAGGTATATTATTATTTTATATCTTGATGCTCTACTTGTGACAGGTGATCAAAACTCTAATGATCTAATCATATGGAGATGGAAAATGAGGCCCGAAATAATATATCATGGCATGATGCATCGATTTTTGGAATTTGGGAAAGAAATTCCATGTTGCAAAGATATTAGAAAATGATTTGAGTAATGAAAATGAAAAGCCCTCGATACTTGATTTGAAGTTCAAGATGTTGTTGAAATTGACATGGCATCTGATAGTTGAAGCATTGATGTTCGATTTTGAACATCCATCTGTATATGTATGATGTGCCTAGAACCTTAATGAATTCATGAGTGTGTTGCTTGACTCACATAGAGTTTCCACCAAGCATGCTTTGAAATATCTTCATGTGATATTCCTCCTATGATATGTATTTTCATAGATGTATTGTTGATGTTTGATATTATTTCTAATAAGCACATTTGGATGTTGCTTTCGTATGCGATATTCCATGATATCTTGGATGAGAGGTCCATAACATGACCGAGGTTGATCATGATGTTGCTAGCATGGCTAACTATGAGGCAGGATACGAAATCTCCTTAGAGGGTTGTTTGAGCATGATCTAGATATAAAATGGATACCATGGATACATTATGATGATTTCATTGGTAGTAAGTGCCATATTTATAGTTGGGACCGAGATTCTCTCATATATTGAGATAGTGTAGTTGTTCCAAACAAGCTTAGGCTTGTGGTTGGTACCTCCTCGAGAGGGAGGATGTTTATGGTATCCTTTTGTGACTTATGTGATTATATATGATCTGACATGATATTTGATGTTATATATGAACAAGAAACAACTTCTATTGATACAAGAAGATGGAAGATATTCTCTCAAAGGCATCCTGGTTTTCAGAAAGAATCCCCTCTGGATGAGGGGCAATGTTGATTGAGGACACTGAGCCAACTCTTCCTACCTTGTTTGAGCTCCCAGTGCGAGGAATTAAGGTATAAGGGATCTTGGGGTTGAGGGAACTCTAGACAATAGGGTGTTACCCCTATCTGTTAACCAAAGGGTTGAGGGTTTGACTCCCCTATCTAGTCTCTGCAGAGTATACCCCAGTTTTCATCATACCCACAAGCATGGTTTTTTGCGAATATTACTCCTTGTTTCACCAAATGATATTACTCCTCGTTTCACCAAACGATTTGAGGTTGTACTTGGGGATATACAACCCAAGGTGATTATGATGTAGGTGTCCTACCACATGACTATTCAGGGTCATTGATGGGAAGATCAGTAGGCAATAGGATTTCAGGTTGAAGGTAAAACTCCCTAATGAAATTTCAGGTTGAGGGTAAAGCTCCCGAATGAAATTCCAAGGTCGAGGGTGTATTCCCCTATGTGACCTAGGGTCTAGGGTTTACTCCCTTCTGTGATGCATTATCCTATTTCTCGTAAGGGTGGAATCTGTTTCTTCTCAATGTAATTCCAGGTTGATATATTCTCCCTGATGATATGCTCTCTGATGAAAAAATTCTAGATAGTAGCCTAGTGACAGATATTCTAGATAGAATCCAGATGGATAGAGGGTGGTAGCTTGATCTCCCCTCCTGTATCAAATTCTTCTTCTTCTAGATCTGAGAATGTTTAGCATATGAGCGAGAACAATCAAGAGATAAGAAGAAATATGCAAAGGATAGATCGAGATGTACAATGATGATTTGTGATCATGAGACACTTGAGATGGACATGGAACAAAGCCTAAATGACAAATGTGATCCATGATGATACGTGATGACACTCGAAGACTCCAGAATGACATATTGTTCGATGGGCATATATTGGTATGCGGAATTCTTCCTAGTTGAGAGGGAGCGTTAATTTTGGAAATTGCGGTAAAATCCCACATTGTATAGCTCAAATGATCAATATAATGAATGCATTAGGTTCCTCTTTTCAACAGGACCAAAAATGACCTAAATATCACCTAATTCCGTTCAACATAAATTAAGTTTTTAATTATTTTATTCATGCATGCATTATGGAATGGGTTGGCTCTAACCACATGAGTAACTTCTTGGGTCAATCTTAACCCCAAGAAAACCATTAATAAAAGCTATAAAAGGGAGATAACTCAAGCCCATTTGGACACACTCAATCAAGGAATGTTGTGTTGTTCTATTTTGTTTTGGCTTGCACAAGTTCATTGATAGAAGTTTGTATTGGGTCTAAAAGTACAGGCATAATGTTCACTTTTGGTTTGGGTTATCCGATCTTGGTCGTTGTCATGGATACAATATTTTTTTGTCCATGGCTGTAGGGATAGCATCTTCAAGAGAGAGACTTTGGCTCTTTGGTCTCTCAGACACAGTTCAAAGGGAGTGACTCTGAGTTCTGAAGGGTTTAGGCCTAGGTCGCTCACACTAGGAAGCCCTGGGAGAAACTCTTACAACACGATCATTGGGACAACCTAGCTAGAGAGTTACTTTGGCCCTTATAGTCACTTTCACAACTCCTTAAGGGCAAGACTATGGTTTTTTACAGTTTGAGGTTGAGGTTGCATGCACAGTGACCTCCTAAGAGTGAATTTTTAGTTACAATCACACACATATAATCTTCATGAGCGCGACCCTGGAGTTTAAGTCATCCGCAGTCAGAGTTTATGAGGGTGACCCAATCCAGATCTAAGTTCTTAGCATCTTAGATTTAGTTATCTTCAATGATCCGTTATATTTGAGTTTCTCTGTTGTTATTATAGATCTGTAGGTCTGTAGATCTGATTTGTTAGTTTCTCTTGAAAACATATGTATTGGGCTCATTGACAGTGACAAAATACTCAACAGTATTCGGCAGAGGGACAACAATATATAATAGTTGACATGAGCTTGTGACATTACATTATAGCCATCAGTATGAGGGTTTTGATTCCTAGCATGATTAGATCTGTTTCATAGATATCATTATTTTTTTGCTGCATAGAAAAATTTATGGTCATTGTACTCTCTTTTACTACATCATTTGATGACGATCTAAGAAGAAGAAGGTTTGCAAGGGTTTTCCCCATAGTGGGTCTTTCCTTGGTCTTCCACCAATCCTGGTGTCTATATGTGTGTGCATTCTTTCTTCTACTGTTCCTTTTATATTTCGTTGCAATGATGATGATACTAATGTTGTTTCTTTCCATGTAATTGCATATGATGATATATAATGGTGTAGATATGAAAAATGTAATGATGATATGGGGTGAAATTAATCTATTTATGATGAAATGCAGTAATCATAGTAAATAAAAATGTCTCCCTAAGAAAAATTAACACCCATTTTTATTTCCCAACTTCATTTTTCACATTAAGTTCATCTGACACAAAGTGGCTTGACTTGCATCAACAAAATCAGTAAGCAAAAAAAATTTGAAAATGTTATTCAGTATCCACATATATTTGCTATGTATATGCAACAAAGATTCAATATATTTCATGAGTTATTTCTTCAAAAATATCTTGGAGAAAGAGACTTTTTGTATAGGTTCATCCTCGTTCCTTTTCTTGTATTATTTATGGATTTGGAACAAAAGATTTCTTGTTTTGATTGGTTTATATATCTTAACTACATTATTTTTTTGCATGTATGAGTGACATCATAGAGGTTAAATACACATCCACAGTTTCCTATGGTTTACAGGTGCTTCGAATATGGAAACATTGGATTGGTCCAACCCTTTGAATGTTCATGAAACAAAGTGCTACTTTGACAAATATGTGAAAGCCTTGAATCCACATGAAATCCTTCATCAAAATATTATGATTCATTGAAGTATGAATGATGATCCATGCCTTTTAAAGACTTCACAAAATTTTTCTTGCAATCCTCATGAAGATTATAAGCATTTAGTGAATTGAGTCCAAGGACAAACAAAATGTAGTTTTGATTTCTATTTATGAAAAAAGGGGTCTATCATTTCATGTCGCTATAATGCACCATGATAGGTTCATGATGAGTCTATATTGTTCGTAGATGAAAAAAGGAAAAATAAATATGAACCAGTAGGAAACAATGACCATTTAAATGTTCACAATGTTTATCGTTTGATGATGTGGAGAGAAAATGTTGATTATCAACCAGTTGTTTGTGAACATGTAGTTTTGAAATATATTACAAAATATGGCTCAAATTCAGAAAGAAAATATGAAATTTATCATGAAATGTTGACAAGGGTTGCTAGTGCAAGTGGATGTGAGTCTCTTGCATTATATGCATATAGAAGGTTTCTTGCAAAAATGCTTGTTGAGTGTGACATTGGAGCACAAGAAGCATGCCATATGTTACTAAAGCTACATATTGTTTTTTCTAGTAACAATTTTTTTCCCTTGAATGTTGGGAAGAAGGTATTCCAAAAAATATTACTGCATTCTGATGAAATTTCATGCCAAAATAATTTTGTTCAAATTTATCAAACCCGACACCATTTTTTGGAACATCTGTGTTTGATAGAAACAACAATATCGTGGAGTTTTAATTCCAATCATAAGAAGAATCCATGGAGACCACCTGATGTGCATTCTATTGTTTGTGTCTGGCCATGGTTTTATGCTATTCTGAATGAGGATCGCTAGAATGAGTTTCTTTTGTACAAACCATTTCATGACATTGCTTCACATATAGGACTTTCAAGTGAAACTATCATTGAGAATTGGGGGAATTTAAGATATTGTACATGGCATATTGATTGAGCTCCTTTTCCAAATGAAAGTAATCAATAATAGGTTGAGTCCCTTATTGATGAGGATAATGTTGATTGAGATTCTAAAGAGTGGTAGATTCTTTCCTGAATAATTTCTCCAAACAATGTAAACATTTCTTACCTTGACAATATTGGTAGAAGGGACTTTGATATTCATTATAATTGGAAGGAAACAATGGTGTCAAATGATACTATTGAATAGGCTATCGATTTTATAAAATATGAGAAGTTTATGGTGTTTTTAATGGAAACTCAATTGGGAAGACAATTTTGTCACCTTCCTCTCTATAGGAGAAACAATGAGCTACATTTGAAATCATTTTATGCCACATTGTTAATGGTGGAAACCATGATCATTTGAAAATGATTACAACAGATATTTCAACAATCTTACCTTATAGTACTTCAGTAATTGAGGTCACTTCATTTTAAGTGATGGAGTGATCAGGTCCCTTTCCACATCTAATGGCTTAGGATCAAGGTGAATAGCTTTCAACATCTCGAAACCCTTGAGCTAGATTCAATAAAAATTCCAACAATCATGAAATTAACAGATAACTAAGAAAAATGAATCAGAACTGAAAGAAAGTTCCCAAAGATGTATTGGAAAGGGAAATTCAAAACATGAAGCGACATCATCACGGATGATTCCGAATGTGTTACCTGATGGTTTTTCACAGTTGCATTGAGCTCGTGTAGGATGTATTGCTTTGCCTTCTGATTTTCGCACAAACATTCAAAATTCCGTACTATCTCATTGGTGGCAACCCAACTTTCAAGTGCCTTCTAATCAGGTATAAAAATTGTCACAAGAAAAGATTCAAAACTATTGCCATAAACCCATATCTGAAAGATGACCAAAAAAGAATGAAGAGTGAGCAAACATAACTGATAGTGCTAACAATAAAGTTTTATTTAAGGACCAAATTGGAAATAAAGTGCAATTTTCCCCCTCACAATGCATGTGTATTTTGGAGATGTTATTTTCAGCATAATAATGTTCAGGAGTTTGTAAACAAGGGAGTGCCTTGGAAAGCAGTTGCTGCAGAGAAAACAAAAATAAACAATACCAAAGCATGATATAAACATGGTAAGTGTAGTGTTCCCCCTCATAATGCATGTCCATTTTGGAGATGCTATTTTCAGCATGATAATGTTTAGGAGTTTGTAAACAAGGGAGTGCCTTGGAAAGCAATAGCTGCAATGAAAACAAAAATAAACAATACCAAAGCATTATATAAACATTGTACAAAATCCTAAGCCAATCACTTGGCCATGTGGATAGTCTCGCTTTTTAGACCATGTATATTGTGGTTGATATGCACCCATAGCAATCTCAGAATCTCTTGAACCATCCATTGAATGTTGGTTAATATTTGTAGGTTAGTGATTTCCTGCGAAGAATAAATACCCTGCAATATATTGGTTGTAGGGAGCTTGTATTTTTTGTTTTTGTTGTGACATTCATTTTGTTTTTCAGTATAAGCTATTGGTTTATATACATCATTGTACAATTTACTGATGCTTTGGAGTACTGCACTTCTTCAGCACGTATCTTCAAAACAATTTGTAGAGCATCGTGCAGAAACACTCAACCCTATAGACCACACCTACCGCTTAATAATATCTATAATATAATATCAAATTTTATCCATTCAATTATTAAAAAATTAAAATTCCTCACCACCCTATAAACCACACCTACAGCTTAATAATAATACCTATAATATCCAGTATCCATACAACATGGGAGTGCTGTGGTGTCTCCTAAAATAAGTCCATATAGCTTATGACAAAATCTATATGGACTCCTTTCCCTTCATATGAGGATCGTTTTGTGCTTGCAAAGCTGAAAATAGATGTAAGCAATTTTGAACACAATTAATATGACCACATTCTCTAATGGTTGTCTTTGGTGACAAATATAGACTGCAAATGTAGTCTGTTCGTAGCAGACCGCAGTATACTTTATCTTCAAAATATGGAGTTTCATGCCATCTATTTGGGTAAAATGAAAGGTTATGGTCATATTAAGATGTAGTTCATTCCCACTACCTAACAAAGAAACGATGGAGTTGCCTATGTTACTAGAGATACAATAAAAAAAAAAAAACTGAACAACAAATGGGAACCAAAATGAACTGGAAATATGGTACAAGAGTCTTGGGGATTGGAGGGGTGAGTCCCCATTCCTAGAAGATAAAACTAATTAGTGTAGTGCTAGTGGCAAGAGGGGTATGGAGAGGTAACTTTGTGTAGCTATCCTCTGCCAACGATTTTGAACACACTTTTCCAAGTCTAGCATAAATATGACAAAGACATGAACAGGTACACTAAAACTGCTAACTTTTGGTAATGTCATCGAAGAAATGAGAGGAGGGTTCATGTTTTTCAATAAGGTTGTCCTTCGAAGAAATTAAAATTGAAAAGTTGATAATGGAACATAAAGGTGTTGGAATGCTAGCCTGTAATAGATGAAAATCTCCTAATGCAAATCATAGATTGATGAGACATTGTGGAAAAAGACAATACACTGGACAAAAATACAAAACTGCAAGAAAACCTTTTGATAACATCCTTTAAAAATTAGTGAACTAAAAAGAAAACACAAATGTGCATAAATGAAAAATGTAGAAAAAGATGCGACAAAATGCTAAACTCTTAAAACTACTATTTAGACTTCAACCAATTGCTCTAAGGGGCAAACATAGAACCAATTATGGAATTGTAGACATATAGCTTCATTTTTCCCCTATCATTCCTACTTTTGTACGTATGAAGAGTCTGCGTAATAACCTTTGAAGCTAAGGCAATGTGTGGCACCACAACAACATTCTTCTGGTCTACAAGACCAGGCTTCATGTATGGCTCATTCTGTACCATGTCAAACAAGGAATGAAGCGATTTATTCTTAACACCAAAAAGATTGAAACTAGCTAGTATGTGTCTTCTAAAAGTAGTAAATACAAGAGTGCTTTGCCTTCCATGCTTAACATAAATTCTAGCTTCATTCGCAATATCAACATGGTCATTAAACCAACATATTTTTGCACACACAAGACTTCAAAACTCCAATAAATATGCATCCACATGAAAGTGTGCCAAGGAAACATATAAAGTAAATTACCTCAAACACATCCAGTCCTACATGAAACATGGGATTTGCTTTCAAATGGTCAACTAAGGCTGCTTCATCAATTATTGGGCCTCGTCTTGCATTTACAAGAACTACTCCCTGCATCCCAAAAGAAACTTTTAACGATAAGTTTTCCATTTTGTTAAATGCATTAAAATTGAGAATTATCAAAATTTAGATGCCCTGTCTAGAAACAATCAAGTGGGATACATAATATGTTGTTAATGATGAATGCTCTGATTTCATAAAGAAAGCGTTGAAATAAAGACATTACCTTCTTCATGATCGATAGCATGTCTTTTTTAATCAAGTGGTAAGTAGTCTTGTCTAGTACAGGATGAAGGCTTATCTGCCAAAAAATATTATATGTTAAAAGTATAGAAATCAGAGAACTAAATAGTATGGAATACTCACCATTTTCCTATTGCATTGTGTTTTCAAAATCTCTGTACACATTTCCAGACATTGATTTTTGGAAAAGATATGATATGGTACAAATTTTATCTCTTATATTATGATTAGTCAAAATATTTCATACAAATGGAATCAATCCAAAATAAACAGCAAATAGATGTACATTGTATACAATTCAAAATTGTAGATTTGAATTTAATCCTAATGAAAGAATAAGATCCTAAGAACAATTCAGTCAACACAATATATCCAATACATCTACTAGATTAATTATTACAGACATCTTGTAGAGAACAACAATGAGCCAACTGTTTGGTCAATTTAGTGTCCAAAATTGCTCTACATAAATTATCAATCCAGGTATCGTAAACTAATGAAGTGTAGTGCACTATATGTGCTAGATGACCCTTCCTACTTCAGTGTTTTTGAGTTTTCTATTGTTTCGGGGGTTTGATCTTTTTAATTCCTAATGTTCTGTAATGTAGTTAACAAAGTCTTTAAATCCACTACTACTAAGAATCTAAAGAAATGAAGTGAGAGCTAAAAGTGCTTCAAGCCAGCTTTGGAAGTAAATTTTTAACCAAGAGACATAGTTTCTCTTCTTGCTATTATGATTGTTTCCAAAACATGAACTAAAAGGACTTAAGAGTGAAATTGCAACTATTATATAATCAATTTACAAAACCAAAGCTTAAATATGAGATTGCAACTATCTAAGATGAACAAAAATGAAATACTAAAAGTGTGATTACAACTATTGTCTAATTTATTGCAAAATCAAAACTTAATGAACAACTAAAAATGGAATTGTAGCTAAATGAAAAAAAATATGATTGAAAATGAAATTGCAATTGCAATTAATCTATCATAAAAACTAAATGAAGTGTTTTGTCACTCTGCTACACAATTTTGGGAGAATGATCTCCTTGTTGTAGAATGCTGAGGGATCGAATACTTCATTGTTCTAAAACTGAAAATGAGATTGCAATTAAATAAAAGACTAATACTGAAAGTAAAATTGCAACTAATCTACTGTAACAACTAAATGAAGTGTTTTATCACTCTGCTACACAATTTTGGGAGACTACATCCTTGTGATAGCATTTTGAGGGACTCCATACTTCATTGTTCTAAGAAAAAGTAAACATAAAAATGCAGAGAAAGACTCATCCATAAATGAAACATTTCACTACTTAGTTTTTAGATGAACCATCAACTGAAAGGGCTTTCGGAAACATTCACTTACAATATGAGATATTAAACTAAGAACAAAATGGCATCTAAAGACTAATGAATAGTAAATGAGAGAAACTAGACTGATGATCAACAAATCTAAATTACTCTATGCTATTGACATCAACTTCAAGGTACTGATAAGAAACTAGAAAGTAGTGAAACAAAAAGAGCTATTATGTGCTAATAAGAAGATGACACAAGCTGCATTATGAACATAGTTAGAAAATGGTTATAAACATCATGAAAAAAACACAGTGAATTTACAGTTAACTATTAAAGACAAAACATAAATAAAATGTAACCTTGACCAACGCAGGGGCCCTCTGCAAAGGTCTCAAATTATTAGCACTTAATCAACACTCCAATAATGCTTCAGGTATGCACTGAAACAGAGTCTTTATATTAAAATAGAGAATGAGTTTTTCAAACTACAGAGCGGAAATCTGAACTTAATACATAAGAAAAAAACTGAACTTGTTCTGCGTTCTTCACATAGGTATTTATAGGAAATTATACAACTATTTTAAAGAGAGAAATAAGCTACAACAAAACATGTAGACAGGCAAGTATGTGGAATTCTTGTCCTTGGTTTGTTGGAAACATAGTTCTTATGGTAATGGTTGTTGGATTATGTTTGCGTAGGTGGCAGATTAAGTTCGCGGCCTCAGGAAACTACATCGGATCCCATCACTGAGAAACGTATGCAAAACAATGTCTTGTTTGCCATAGGTATCTATATTTGACTTCCGTTTGACCGGAGTCCTCCTCGTCGATCTAGGCCAAATGAATAGGATACAATCCATGCCCTGATGTTTTCCAAGCTACCCATGTAGTCCTTTTCCCCTCTTGACACGTGGAACCTGCAAAAGCTTGGAAGTAGCTGCAGAATAGTCGATTAGTTGTAGAATGTGGCTGTGTTTTGTAGATAAAATATAGAAACTTATTCAAATAGCAAACATAAAAGTATAACCTATAAATCATATAAATAGACTCCTTGAGGCAATGTGTAATGGTTTTTGATGATAAGCATGCATTTTTCATGGAAAAACAAAGAAGGAAGGATGAGAAAAGTGGCTAAGGGAAAGGCATTTTTGGAACTCAACATAACCCCACTACTAGACTATTGTATGTCCCCATGCAATCAAAATTGTAAACTCCCTCCTCCTACTAAATTTGTTCTGAGACTTCAGCCAAAACATCCAACCTCTTCTTTATTTTCTTTGCACCAACTGCCATCCTAGTCTTCCTCATGAGGAATCAATACTTGAGGTTAAAGAGTGCCCTGTTTAACTTCCTATTCTTCCTTTTTAGTTTTCTATTCTTCTTGTGCTATAAACCCAAGTGAATCATAGTGTTATCATGGATAATCTTATCCAACTTGTTCTATTCTTTTAAGGATTCATTTTCTCTCTGGATGTGCCTATTTAGAACTTCTAGTTCATAGATTTCATGTTTAAGTGAGCTAGTTAAAGTCTCTTGTGATGTGGCATGCTGCTCTGGATTAGATGAAGTCCCTGGGTCCACTAATGTACTTTTCTTCTCCAATGACTCTATGTAGTCATAAATCTTTTGTTGGACCAGATCAATGCCTGGAGAGGCCCTCCTTGGGCTGCTTTCAAAGTTTTGTTGAGGATAGTTCTATGGGCTTTGCTCATATGGAATATTGTCATGGGATTGTGTTGGAGTTTCTTCCCCCAAATCTATGAACTAGGTCTCTTTTGATTTTGCTTTCTTCACTTTGCCCCTGAGTCTAGAACTTCTCCTCAAACTTTGGGAGCCTATGATTTCTTCCCCTATAACTTGTTTCCTTTTTCCCTTCTCCTTATCTTTCTTGAGTCGATCCCTGATTTTGACTAATCCCTCGGAAAGAAGTTGTTCATCCTCGATGATGAATGTTCAGGAATATTTTTGTGGGATTCCTCAACCTTTTCTTTCAAATTTCTTTTCTGCTTTGTCTGGTTTTTTATCTTTGTTAATGTTTCAGAGATGGGCTCTTCTTCATTGTTTTTTTGTGCTGAAGTTTCAAGAATGTTTTGAATGGTGAGACTGGTCTTCCTTCTCCTACTTCTTTTTGCAGGACTTCCCTTAGGCAATTTTGGGTCATCTTGGAAGAAGTTTCTAACCAAAAATTCCTCCCATGTGTCCCCTACACTCTTTAAATGATATTCAGCTAATTTTTTTACTAGTCCATGGTGATAAAGAGTGGTTTCTATTGCTTTAATTTTCTTTTGAACGTTAGTGGCCATTCTTCTCAAGCTATTCAATAGGAAAAATGGGAGATTGAGGGTTCCATCTTCAAGAAAATTCATTAGTAGTCTTATGTGATATACATACATGGAACCAAATCTTCCCTCGCATGTAATAAACTTTTGCAAAATTAATAACATGCTACTCCATTTGCTCTTAAGTGCAGATATTGGAATTCCTTTACTAAAAACTGAAGTGTCCATACCTGGATTTTTGAGAATGACCTTCTAGGTTTCATCATGAAATTCTTTGTTCTTGCACCACCTCTCTCCTAGCCTTGGTAGCTCCGTTGCTTCAGCAATAAAAGAATCGGTCATTGCAAATTTTATGTCACCTATTTCCACATCCATTCCATCAAATGATCTGGAAAAAGATTTGGTGATTTCCTTATGATAACTGTTGAATTTTTCAATGAAACTCAGCCAACCAACCCTTCGCAACATTCCTTTCAACTGAGGATCCATGTACTTCACTCCTATGGTTTTAGTTCTGCCGATGAGCCCTATCACCTCTTTTCTCTACTATTCTTCAAAATTCCCTTCACTATTTGAGAAATGGAGTGACTGCGTAAAGAGGACTATGTATACGGAAGTGGAATGGCTGGTATATAGGAACAAAAATAACTATGGATATGGGGACGGAATGTCAAAATATATGGAAGTAAAACGATTATGAGTATGGGATAAATGACTTTACATATAGGGTTTATGAAAACAAAGTAGTTGTATGTATAAAATGTGTGGAAACAGAGTGTGCAGAAGGTATATTAAAACAGAGTGGCTGTACACATAAACTGTGTGAAAAACAGAGTGACTGTTATACATAGAGGATACAAAAACAGAGTGACTGTGTGTACAAGGTAACAAAGTGTTTGTATGCATGAAATATATGAAAAATGGAGTGATTGTATGAAAAAAAGGCTGCAGGAGTAAGAGAGAAAGTTGGTGTAATAAATGAAAAATGAGGGTTTTGAGGAGTCGTATTCAAATAGGTTATGTCATGAATCTAACTATTTAACAGGCGTGCTAGAGAATTATGGTTAAGTATGAGTCCTTGAGTTTGAAATGGAGATTACATCTTTAGACCGTTAGCATTAAAGATGGAAGGTGTGGTGGAATCATCATGGTAGTAAAATCTCATAATGATAAATCAAGGAGTCATGTGATTATACGAGTTATACCAACTTACGTTTTGTATTTATTTTTGAAATAATTTTTTGTTTTTACCTTTTAGAACCATACCTTCCACTTGATAATCTCTTGTTGTTTGCTTCCACAGGTGCTTAGATATGTTTGGTCTCCAAAAGTTGTTCTCTCCTCAATTACCTGCATATGAAATTTTATTATGAACTGGCCTCTTTATGCTTGGAATGATGATCAAACTGTTGCTACAGAATCAGATTGGCTGCATAACAGGATTAGCTATGGAAGGGGAATAGCCACAAAACATGAAAATAGCTACAGAATGTAAAACAACTGCAGAATGTAAATAAGAAAACAAATTATGGCTTATGGATGAATGGAATCGAAATGACTACATGAGTGATAATATGAAAAGATGATAAATGAAAAATGGAGATGGAAGAAATGCTGAAGAAGAAAACTTTATTAGTGGAGTATGATAGTGGAGTGAAGTGAAACAGAGTGAAAACGAGATAAAACAATGGATTTTGTAGAATGCAAAGTGAGTCACCATATTTCCTTCAGAAAAGGAAATGGAAAATATAGGGTGTCAGAGCTTATGATTTTTACCCTGTGTTTTTTGTATAAGCATGTCAATCAGTGATTGGTTTTCAACCTTATACAATTTTTATTTTTATTTATTTTTAGATAGGAAAAAGAAAACAAAGACTAAGTTGGTAGAGAAGAAGGATTCTTCTTCACCAACTTCATTTCACAATTGTTCTAAAATATCTTGATGAACTCCTCCTTTGAGATTGGTTTTTGATAAATTTTCAATCTATGACCATTCACAAGGAGAGGAGTCTGACTTTCATCTATTGTTTTGATACTTACTACTCCATTACTGAAAACTTTTTCAATCTCATATGGCCCAAGCCAATGAGTTTGAAACATCCCTTGAAAATCTTTAAACTTTGAATCAAATAACATTGTCCAATCTCCCTCTTGAAACTTCTTATCCTTGATGTATTTGTCATGCCACTTAGCCCTCTGTTGTTGAACTAGAGTAGTCCTTTGAACAACTTCTTGTCTAATTTCATCAAGTTCATTCAATTGCTCTAGTCTATGCTTTTGAGCTTCTGATAAATCCATCCCCAATTGGACTACCATCTTGAAAGTTTTGACTTGGAATTCTATGGGGAAGAGGACTTGTTTCCCATAAACAAGTTCATAGGGTGTATGTCCAGTTGTGTTCCTCCATGTAGTTTTATAGGCCCTTAAGGCTTTAGGAAGCCTTTCTACCCAATCTCTTCTATGTAGATGCATAGGATTTGTGAGGATTCTTTCAATCACTTTATTTATAGACTCCACTTGACCACTTGCTTGTGGATGATAGGGAGTGGATTTCCTATGCTTGATTTTGTACTCCTCCATAAGCTTCTCTATCATGTTGGATGTGAATCGAAGTCCCTGATCTGTCACAATTTCTCTTGGAACACCAAAGCAAGTAAAAATATCCTCGAAAGGAAAACTAACTACAGAGTTTTTGTTAGCAAAAAGTAATGCTTTGGCTTCTACCCATTTGGTTGCATAATCAGTGCATACCAATATATACTTTTTTTGCTTGGATGGAGGATTAATAGGTCCAATAAAGTATAAAGCCCATTTTTCAAAGGGTTCAATAAGTACCTGAGGTTGTAATGGAATTTCATTTGACAGAGCAGGTTTCCCTACCCTTTGGTGGTTGTCGCACTTTCTGACATATTCTTTAGCATCATTGAAGATCGATGGCCAAAAATATCCTAAAGAAATGATTTTATAGGTTGTCCTCTTGTCAGCTAAATGTCCACCACACGGCTCATAATGACATGCTTTGAGAATATCACGCATTTCAACTTCCCTGACACACCTTCTAATCATAAGATCTAGCCCTGTTTTATACAATTCATTAGTGATCCATGAATATCTTCCACTATCTTGAATAATTTCTTTTCTCTCTAAGAAATAAATGTGAAGGTAACTTCATTGTAACCAAGTAGTTAGCAACATCTACAAACCAAGGAGTTTGAGTAGTTACTGCAAAGAGATATTCATCAGGAAACTTACCTTCAACCAGGGAGTCTTCTTTGATATTCTGAATCTTGGACAAGAAATCAGCAACTATGTTTTGTTTTCCAGGTCTATCTAGCATAGTAATGTTGAATTCCTGCAAAAGTAAAAGCCATGTTGTAACTCTGCCATTAGTAATAGGTTTATTCATCAAATATCTAATTGCAGAGTGATCTGTATGAACAAAGGTTTCATAACCTGTTATATAGTGTCTAAACTTGTTAATTGCCTGAACAACAACTAAGAATTCTTTTTCAGTCACAGTATAATTCAACTCAGTGGAAGTCAAATTTTTACTTGTATAGTAAATGGCATAAGGAATCAAATCTTTTTGTCCCAATATAGCTCCTAGAGCTGTATCTGAAGCATCTATAGAAATATGGAAGGGAATTTTCCAATTTGGTCCTCTTAAGATAGGTGCTTCAGAATTTTTGCTTTCAACGTTTCAAATGCTAGCTGGCAATCAGGATTCCACTTGAATTCACAATCTTTTGTAAGAAATTTGAAGAGTGGAGATGCTATTTTAGTGAAGTTTTCTATAAATCTTCTATAGTAACTTGTAAATCCTAGAAAACTTCTAACATACCTTTGGCAATTTGGAATTGATAACTTAGAGATGACTTCAACTTTATATTTGTCAACTTTAATCCCATCTCCTAAAATGTGATATCCTAAAACAATACCTTCTATAAACATCATAAAGCATTTCTCATGGCTTAATGAAAGGTTTGTTTCTTTACATATTTTAAGTACTTTTTCAAAATTTTCCAAAGAATCTTCAAATGTGTTACCATAGATTGTAAAATCATCCATATATACCTCTACACAATCATGTATTAGATCAAAAACAATTCCTAGTACTACTTTTTGGAATGTTGTAGGTTCATTACATAACCCAAAAGGAAGCACTCGGTAGGCAAAATTTCCCCATGCAAAATTAAATGTAGTTTTATCATAATCCTCATGTGCTACCTGAATTTGATTATAACCACTAAAACCATTCAAGAATGAGAAATATTTTTTACCTTCTAATGTATCTAACACTTGATCTATGAAGGGAAAAGGAAAGTGACCTTCAAGGTTGCTTTATTCAATTCTCAGTAATCAATGCACACCCTCCATTTACCATTATTTTTAGGCACAATTACCAAAGGAGAAACCCATTAGCTATCTGAAATTGGGTAGATGAAGTTTACATTAAGTAATTTTTGGAGCTCTTCTTTCAAAATTTCCCTAAGATTTGGATTCATTCTTCTTTGAGCTTGTTTGATTGGTCTATTGTTTTCCTCAATACAGATATGATGGATACAAGTCTTGGGATCAATACCTTTCATGTCGGTGTACTCCCATGCAAATGCAGCAGAATGTTTTTGTAATATTTTGGTTAGCTTTTATTGTTGTAGTTTCTCCTAGTTTTTGTTTATGTTCAATGTCCTACCTAGAAAATTTTGAATTGTAGAGGTTCCAAACCCTGCCATAGAATAGAGAGACATCTACGTAGGTGACAAGTATTCGACATTAGATTTTTCTTGGAATTGTGCATGATCATATTCTGAAGATGTTTCAAAATTTTCCAACGTGTTCAAAATTTGACTATCTTCACTAATTTTTGACACAATAAAGAGACGTTGAATAACATCTTATTCATTGATCCATTCCTTGTCATCTATTTCTGTGATTGCTTTTCCTGGAGGATACAAAGTAAATTTTTTTGTTGAATTAAAGTTAGAAGTATACATGTCACCAGATCTACAACTAATAAAAGCATTAGTTGTGGCTAGCCAAGGTCTTCCTAATATGAGTGGGTGTCCTCCTAGATTATTCTTGGGGGTCAAAATCATGAAATCAATAGGATATTGCCAAGAATCTAAGGAGAATGAAAAATATTCTAGCACACCATCTGGTTTGATTACTGATCTATCTGCAAGTTGCACCAAGGTAGGTGTGTAAAGAACATTAGGAAGTTTAAGTTGCTCCATAGTTTGTCCACTCATAATGTTTATTGTTGCCCCTAAGTAAATCAATGTGTTTGGAATTTCAATCCCATTTATATGTGTCTTCACAATTGGACTTCCTGGATCCACATATTTCAGCATGGAAATCTTTCCCATCATGATATCTGCTATCTTTCCTACCAGGTGAATTCTTTTTGTTCCTCTTGGTTTTCTTCCTTGTCTTTTGATGCTCAAATCCTTTATTGTCTTGGCTAGAATATGAATTTATCGAATGGCTTGTAACCGAGGAATTTTGATACAAACATTCTTCAATTCATCTAGAAAATCATATTTAGGAAATAAGATCTATTTTTCTACCCCTCTATCAATTTGTAATCTCTCAAGAAAAGGAGGTGTAGAAGTAGATGTTGGTTCCTCAATGATAGGAGTTGTGTTTATTGATTATTGTTGTTTTTCTTTTTCAATGTTTTGGTTTTGGAGGGATGTTCCCTCAAAACTTTTATTGACTTTTAGAGTGTCTTCCTCAGAGTTGTCTTGTTCTTGAATGACTATAGAAGTTTTTTCCTTTTCTAATTTCCTACCAGATCTAAGCTAAACATCATTAAGATCTAGAGGAGTAATCACGTAAGTTGGAAATTGTTGTCCTTCTACCATGTAAGAATTTTGAGGGTTTTTATTTTTGGGGTTTGGCAATGGTTGGGCAGGTAGCTGATTTGGTTATTGTTGAAATGGAAGTAAGAGTTGAGGATTTTGACTTTCTTATGGAGGTTGTTGTGGAAATGGTAATGAAAGTTAAGGGTTTTGATTTGAAAGTTTTGGTTGTTGATTTTGCTGTTGATTTTGAGGGGCAGGATAGCTTTGATAAGATGAGGATATTAATAATATTGAGCAAATCTCCCATAAGGATTTTGTACCCCTTGTGCCCATGGTTGAGATTGATACTGATATTGAGGTTAAGGCCAAGATTGCTGCCAAGAATTCCAGTTTGGTGGGGGCTGAAAATACATTGGATTGTTAAATCCGTGATTTTGTGGCCCCTGCCAAGGTCTTCTTGCAACAAAACAAAGAGATTCTGCAAGATTTGGGATTATTTCTTCTTGAAAGACAACCTTAAGACCTGGGATTGAAGGACAACCTTTGGTCTCATGACTTTCTGAAAAAATCATACAAGTTTCTACAATTTTTGCATCTAAAGGACATTCCCTTAGAGCACGTTTCTTTCTGCATTTTGGACAAAATATGGCTAAAGCATCAGCCCTTGTTTTTTGCTTGTTTTTAATTTTAAGGGTGTCTAGTTGCTCACTAAGGCTCCATAAAATGTCAGTTTAAACTCATCAAGTATATTGCCAATTTCTGCCCTACTTACAAATCCGGTTGTAGATTTGTTTTCTCTAACAAGAGAATGATCTCTTGGTCCTTTCCCGGTTTTAGATTTTCCTCTTGAGAGATGAACACATAGTTCTGCTATGTCTCTCAATGGAAGTTGAGAGATGTCTCCCTTCCCCATCATGTTAAGGATATCTATCCATTCATCTCTAATGGCCTTTAACAAAAGAGATTTCAAAGTTTCTTCATCTAGATTGTTCATTTTTTCTCTTTTCAAATTATAGTTGAATCTCTCAAGAAAATCCTCTAAGTTTTCATCTTCCTTTTGCATCATTTTGAACACTTCATCTTTATGATTGGTAGGCATACAATAATCCAAGTATCTATCCAAAAATGCCTATTTAATGTCATTCCAATTTCAACTGGATTGAGTGACTAACCCCATAAACCATTTCAAAGTAGACCCTTTTAGTGTTGAAGGGAACAATTTGATTTTTTAAGAGTCTTCTAGATAGTCATAGGTTCTGCATAAGACTTCAAACTCAAACAAAAATGTTTCAAGATCCTCACTTCTCAACCCATAAATATTTGGGAGGACAAATGGTGAAATGTTTTTCATTGTGGTATGTGTTTCCTCATCCACTATAGGGAATCCAAATGAGTTATCTACTTCCGTATTTGCTCTGCCTCCTCCATTATTACCTCTACCTCCTCCATTGTTTCCTCTACCTCTCCCTCTACCCCCTCCTCCAAATAGTGAGAATTCTCCATCTTGCTCTTCTTCTGCCATTATAGTTTCCTCAGAGTTAGTGTAGGGCTCAACCTGAAAGGTTATTCCCTCTTCCTCTGGTTCATCAGATTGGCTGCAGTATAGTGGTGAGTATTCCCGCCTATCACAGGGGTGACACGGGTTCGATCCCTGGCAACGATGCCAAAATGTTTGGTCAATTTAGTGTTGTAAATTGCTATGCATAAACTATCAATCCGCGTATCGTAAATTGATGAAGTGTAGTGCAATATATGTGCTAGATGGCCCTTCCTACTTCAGTGTTTTTGAGTTTTCTGTTGTTTTGGGGGATGATGTAGGAGAATCTTCTGATTGAGTTTCTTCTCCTTGAATTCCAGGAATCCTATGGCTAGGAGTATGAGTCTGGGATGGAAGTGTCTCTTTTCTAATTCTTGGTGGAGTAGGTGGAGTTATGGGAATTGAACTTCTGCCCCTAGCTATAAATCTACCTCTAGATTCTCTTTCTCTATGCATGTCATTGTTTTGTTTTGTTTGTTTTTTTTTTTTTTAATGAATGTAAGAAATAAGGCTACCTAGTTACACTTCCCCGACAACGATACCAAAATGTTTGGTTAATTTAGTGTCCAAAATTGCTCTACATAAATTATCAATCCAGGTATCGTAAACTAATGAAGTGTAGTGCACTATATGTGCTAGATGACCCTTCCTAATTCAATGTTTTTGAGTTTTCTGTTGTTTTGGGGGTTTGATCTTTTTAATTCCTAATGTTCTGTAATATATTTAACAAAGTCTTTAAATCCACTACTACTAAGAATCTAAAGAAATGAAATGAGAGCTAAAAGTGCTTCAAGCCAGCTTTGGAAGTAAAGTTTTAACCAAGAAACAAAGTTTATCTTCTTGCTATTATGATTGTTTCCAAAACATGAACTAAAAGGACTTAAGAGTGAAATTGCAACTATTATCTAATCAATTTACAAAACCAAAGCTTAAATGAGATGTTAAAACTAAATATGAGATTGCAACTATCTAAGATGAACAAAAATGAAATACTGAAAGTGTGATTACAACTATTGTCTAATTTATTGCAGAATCAAAACTTAATGATCAACTGAAAATTGAATTGCAGCTAAATGAAAAAAACTATGATTGAAAATCAAATTGCAATTAATCTATCATAAAAACTAAATGAAGTGTTTTGTCACTCTGCTACACAATTTTGGGAGAACGACCTCCTTGTTATAGCATGCTGAGGGATTCAATACTTCATTTTTCTAAAACTGAAAATGAGATTGCAATTAAATAAAAGACTAATACTGAAAGTAAAATTGCAACTAATCTACTGTAACAACTAAATAAAGTGTTTTATCACTTTGCTACACAATATTGGGAGAAAAACCTCCATGTGATAGCATTTTGAGGGACTCCATACTTCATTTTTCTAAGAAAAAGTAAACATAAAAATGCAAAGAAAGACTCATCCATAAATGAAACATTTCAATACTTAGTTTTAAGATGAACCATCAACTGAAAGGTCTTTCGGAAACATTCACTTACAAGATGAGATATTAAACTAACAGCAAAATGGCATCTAAAGACTAATGAATAGAAATTGAGAGAAACTAGACTGATGATCAGAAAATCTAAATTACTCTATGCTACTAACATCAACTTCAAGCTACTAATAAGAAACGAGAAAGTAGTGAAACAAAAAGAGCTATTCTGTGCTAATAAGAAGATGACACAAGTTGCATTATGAACAGAGTTAGAAAATGGTTATAAACATCATGGAAAAAACACAGTGACTTTATAATTAACTATGAAAGACAAAACAAAAATAAAATGTAACCTTGACCAATGCAGGGGCCCTCTGCAAAGGTGTCGGATTCTCAGCACTTAATCAACACTCCAACAACGCTTCATGTATCGATTGAAACAGAGCCTTTATATTAAAATAGAGAATGAGTTCTTCAAACTACAACATGGAAATCTCAACTTAATACATAAGCAAAAAAACTGAACTTGTTCTGCGTTCTTCTAACAGCTATTTATAGGAAATTATACAACTATTTTAAAGAGAGAAATAAGCTACAACAAAACACTAGACAGGCAAGTATGCAGAATTCTGTCCTTGGTTGCTTGGAAACATAAATCTTATGGTAATGGTTGTTGGATTCTATTTGTGCAAGTGGAAAATGAAGTCCGTGGCCTCAAGAAACTGCTTCGGATCCCATCACTGAGAAACGTGTGCAGAAGAGAGTCTTGTTTGCCATAAGTATCTTTGTTTTACTTCCCTTTGACCAGACTCTTCCTTGTTGATCTAGGTCAGATGAATAGGATACAACCCGTGCCCTGATGTTTTCCAAGCTACCCATGTAGTCCTTTTCCCCTCTTGACATGTGGAACCTGCAAAAGCATGGAAGTAGCTGTGGAACAGCCGATTAGGTGTAGAATGTGGCTGTGTTCCGTAGCTATAAGGAAAAAACTTATTCAAATAGAAAACATAAAAGTATAACCTGTAAATCACTAAAATATACTCCTTGAGGCAATGTGTAATGGTTTTTGATGATAAGGATGCATTTTTCATGGAAAAATAGAGAAGGAAGGATGAGAAAAGTAGCTAAGGGAAAGGCATTTTTGGAACTCCACACCAATGACAGCACCAGAGTGCATAACACTGAAACCATAGAAAAGGTTGGTACTCCATTATGGGAGACTGCTATTACATCAACACAAGGACTTACATTGAAAAGCCAACTTTCAAATTTGCAAAACTGTTTGGAGGTGTAATGTCTTATAATTTTATAAACCACCTCTGACTAACCTATGAATCACTTACATAAACTTCTTACAAAGGACAACATGTCGAGAATAGATTAATATACATGATTTCAAGATGTGATTTGTATCTTTGCATATCAAATTAATGCAATGCTAAAGCATTCGATCCTTTTCATGTTACCATGTAGATTATGCTTCATCATAAATATCTTAAGAGTACTCCAAAAAATCAACTCATCTTCCAAAAGATGGACCTAGAATTTAACAATTTCACTAGAAAAAAAAGTCCATATAGAGTTTGGAACAACATTGCTATTAGAAAAAGGTTTTTCTCCTACACACTAGATTTCATGTTAGAGGTGTAGAAATATAAATAAGAAGAACTAATATCGAATGCTTAACTAAACTGACACTCAGACCTGCACGCCCGTCATTCTGGGAAATAATCAAACACTTAGTTCTAGTGAAAATGGGACTCTCTAATAGAGGATAAAGCGTTCAATCCTTTTCCTGTTACCATGTAGATTATGCTTCATCATAAATATCTTAAAGGTACTATAAAAAACCAACACATCTTCCAAAAGTTGGACCTACAAATTAACAATTTCACTAGAAAACAAAGTCCATATAGAGTTAGTCCATATAGAGTTTGAAACAACATTGTTATTACTACTACAAGGGCACACAATATAAGTAAAGCCACTACCGCAAACACCCATTAAAATAAAAACACCTATCCATGGTACGCAGGTATGGGGTTATCATTCCAGATCCCAAAGGAAATCACCTGTAGTAGGGGTCTGAACTATGCTTCAAATAATGAAGCAACACTTTTAGTTTATCCAAGCATTGTGTTGGTAAAGTTGAGTAGAAGAAAAAGTGAAACTATGCTAAGAGAATCCTCTATCACAGCACATCATTCTGCAAGATGTCTGCCTAAGCCAAAGTTGAAGTACTATCAGAGAAGTTAAAAAAAATAGAATTTTTCTAGGTCATGCACATCTATAATCAAGTGCAGATATCCAGGTCAATTGGTGAGTGTTAAATTAGGAGTGATCACCTAATGCATGACAACGGCGCATAAACCAAAGTGTCAAACTACACATGCAAATGGCAAGTAAGAGTGCTCCTGTAGAGGTGCATGCTCTTTTATTTCACACTAGATGCATCAAGTGTTATTAAGGGTGAAAAAATGAGGATGGTCCTTGAATGTGGTTTTATTGTTCTACTGTGGAATGATGGGTTGGCATGCTCTTTTATTTTACACTGCATGCATCAGGTATCACTATGGGCAACAAAATAAGGACGGTCCTTGAGTGTGGTTTTATTGTTCCACTATGGAAAGTCAGGTTAGCATGTATGATAGTTTCCCTGGCACTTCACTAGGCTTGACCATCAGCACATTTTTATGGGGTGAATGGGTTAAAGAATCTGGTCTTTGTGAGCTCTCTATGTGTTGGACTCTATAGAACACCTAGCCACGCTAGTAATCATAGCTAGCCTGGTTTGTGTTATGTGTAAATTACCAGATGTTAGGAAAGGAATAAAGAATATGAGCACCATATTTCAAAGGCACAAAGTGATTTATATAATTCTTCTAGTAGGTGGCTGAGATGATAGAATGATTTTGAATATTATTTCACATTCTAGACCCAAGTCCAGGACTAGCAAGAAACTAAGATTGCTCTTCAACTATCAGTGCTTCAATTAAAGGACAAGGAATTTATAGAATTCATTCATAGGCATCTAGGGAGGTATGAGGAATTGGGAGAAAGAATGAACATCATGCACTCCTTTGTTTCCAAAATTACAACTCATATTCAACTTCTAGTACTGCCCATGCAGTCATGTTCACCTCAAGTTAAGGAGGAAACCCCTGAACATCATTATCCATTCCAGATATCACTGAACTATGCTGCAGGATCAAAATAGCATTGTCATCAACAAATATCTAGATATGTAAGAAGTTGAATACATCATGGAGATCCAAATTGGGCTGGAAGAAGTAGCGCCTTAAGGTCTAGATTTTATGTAGCTCTCTATTTTTATCATGTTCTAATAGGTAGTTTATTTTCTCAAATAGTCTCTAACACTATACAACAATATATTTAGCAGTCATATAGAATTAGGGCTTGGGAAGTGTGGCTAGAATAGCTTTTCAATGAGAAATTCTTTGTTGCGATATCAAATTATGTTTCATCCTCCTGCAAAGAGAACAATATTTGAGGTGGGATACTACTACTAATTCAAGGTAATTTGCCATGGTGTGTGTGAGAGTGATTTGCATTCTTCCTCGAACTACTTGGCAATTAGAGAATTTCCATGAGATTTTAATGCATAGAATATTGGAACAATGAAGTTGATAAGAGATTCCAAATCTCTACCCCCATTGACGTTTTTTAAAGAAGTTAAGCTTTCTCTCCAAGGATAATTAAAGGTGGGTTGTAGGCATGAGCTAAGTTAAACACTAGAAATATTCCCAAATGTAGAAGGGCTAAAAATCAATGATATATATGAAGGCATGGAATGACATTGAGAGACAAGTCACAGGGCATCAGTCAACCAAATCAAGTAAATGAGTAGACATCAAAATTCTAAGTCCAAGAAAGAAGCAAGGTGGGAGCCAATATGTAGTCAATTAATGTTTGTTGACCGTCATGGGAGTAGCTAAATTCTAAGTCCAAGAAACAAGCAAGGTGGGAGCCAATATGTAGTCAATTAATCTTTGTTGACCGTCATGGGAGTAGCTGATGCATACATAGCTAAGAAATTATGCTGAAGAATTGAGAGTTAAGAATTCATTTCACTCGCCTATGATAATTAAATATGTCGAAATGGATCCAAATGGCTACCATCTAATTACATCACTAGTCCAAAAATAAAGGAGGTAGTACTTTGAACCATAAATAATCCTTTGTAATGTCATACAGAGGTGTTTGAAGTCAAATTATGTAAGCATTTGAGTTGCCCAATTAAAAAAAAATTCCTTACTTCAAATAATTACATACCAAGATAAATATATTCACTGTCTAATTTAAGATGATGTGAGAGTGTGGTGGCAAATTGTAAAGATGGCATCCCCATAAAGTTTTATCTATATACATAAATGTCCCTATTTGTAGAGTTACACCAAATAATGAAATTGTACTGAGGGAGTCTTTAATAAGGTGGGCTAGCCACTTAAACGCTTCACACCATGGAACTCCAAATTGAATGACAACAAAATCCTGAAATTGGCCATAAACATTTCATGAGTAATAAGACTTATTCTATTAGGAACAAAAAGTTCGTGTAATAACATTTTGCATTGCAAATGGAAGAAACCATAACAAGACTTTGACCCAAGAGTTTTTCTCAATTACTACTACTTGTATCTTCTGTAGGATAGAGGCCAATAACTTGGGTGTGCTAGTGTTGAACACAACAAAGTAAAATCAATTGTATCTTCGCATAGTTCTTCTCTAGTACAAACAATTTTTTAAAAGTTGTTTAGTTTTTATTCCAAAGAGTTAACTTGAAGCTAGAAGAGATTTTCCAAGTCCAACGAAATGAAAAACAACACTCTTGTCTTACAGAGATCACTTGAAAAATTCAAGAGAACCAATACCAATAAAAGGCTTCATAACCAACTTGCAATATTCAAACTAACACAAGCTTCTGAATCATTCAATAGAACCAATGCCAATAAAAAGCTTCACAACACACTCACAATCTTCATAACCAACACAATATTTTGAGCCAAGGCATCAGAACCAATCAAATCGTATGCTTCAGACACACTCATGAACTGAAGACCCTAGCACTGTCAGCTTTGAACCTACTTCTTAGTGCATTGTTAGCTAAAAAAGAATAACAACAATGTATATTTAGTGCATGGTTACTCAGTAAGGTTATTTTTTATAAGATTCGTGGTTTTACACAATGCATAATTCACTTCCTTGTTAAAATTTCCAAGAAACTTTGAAACTACTTAGATGAACAGGTTTACAAGGGATATCATCCACAAATGTGGGGAAGCATCCCTTGGACTTTCCTAGAGATTTTCCTTCAAAAAAATAATAATGGTGACTATATATATGGTGTTTCTAATAGTTTCAAGTCTCATTACCAAAGTGGCACACTCCCATGTTGGGATTCCATTCCTTTGGAGTGCAGATCCCCAATGTTATAGCACCCTCCTTCACTCTTCCCTTAACATCACTAAGTGGTTTTGGTGTCATGCCTTGTGGGCCCTCTTTGGTTTGTGGTTGTTATCTATGTGATGCTCATAAGAATTGCAAGTCTTACTACTATAATTCAATATCCCTATGTTGGGAGTCCATTCCACATTAATAACATTCTCCTTCCTCCTATGATTACTTTCCACTACTACAAATGTACAACATATGAAGTCACAACATAGGTCTCCAATGAAGTTGGGATATGAAGTCACAACGCACGCCTCCAAGGAAGTAAGGATGGATAGCTAATTTTATTGCAAACTATAACGTAAAATAGAATGGAAAGAACATGTTTTGGAAAGTTAAAAGAAGATGGTAAAGTATCATCCCTAGATCTATGAAACAAAATCCCAAAAAGAATGAAATATATGATTGAAACAAATACACCATAAATAATAATAGTAATGAAATAAAAATGCATGAATACCAACCTATGCTTTCATAAACAAATCAGTTTGGTTGAATAATATATTTAGAGTTAACAAGGAAAATGTCACGAATATATAGATTATTCATGGGAACATAGACACTACAGAGTTCTTCATCTCCACTCTCAAGCTGCATATGACAATGTGAGAAATGTAAGAACTACCTTCCACACAAATTGAAATAATATTTATCTAAACTATAGCAGGTCAAAATACATTGCATGTTTACAAATAAACATGGAGTTTTATTTATGACAATAATGATAATCTACAAATAGATATCAATGTGCAGATATGCAAGAAACATTTCCATCTACCACTCAATTTCAACATTAATGTGGAAATTTAATGGCAAAGAGTCCATAGACAATTGTATTTTGGCCACCTAGAATGTCATGAAATTTGAATGCATGCTCCATTTCCTTAAAATCGTTGGTATTACTACTAATTTCTAGTAAATACCCCCAGATATCACCTTAAATTATGGTGATGAGAGAAACGTCTAGGAATCACAGCCTGAAAATTTTGACAAAGGGATACCACTACTACATATGTACAATATACAAAGTCCATATATAAAACCCCACCTCCACACTTGTCTCCTTTGCACTCAAACATGGTTAGGTTCCCCCTAAAGATGCATTAAGTTATCAGCAAAGAAGAGGCAATCCAATTCCACAACTATTCTTGCTCAAAGTCAAGGATAGGGGCATGCCAAATAGAAAAATGTATCACATGGTCCTAAATCAAGAACATGACACAAACACACATGCCTACTGAATCCAAAACACAAACAATCACATGATTTTGCAAAGACAAAGAAAGAGAAAACACTATGCTACTCTGTTGAAAATGCTCAAAGTTCCTAAAATAGGCCATTCCAACAGTTGCTCATTTGCTTCTGAAGCTCCAAACCAAATCCCCCTAGGTTAAACAAACAAGTCTATGTCAATAGGCTTACAAGGGATATCATCCACAAATGTGGTGAAGCATCCCTTGGATTTTCCATGAGATTTTCCTTCGAAAAAATAATAATAATGACTATATATATGGTTTTTGTAATAGTTTCAAGTCTCATTACCAAAGTGGCACATTCCCATGTTGGGATTCCATTCCTTTGGAGTGCAGGACCCTAATGTCATATCATCCTCCTTCACTCTCCCATTAACATCACTAAGTGGTTTTGGTGTCATGCCTTGTGGGCCCTCTTTGGTTTGTGGTTCTTATTTATGTGATTCTCATAAGAATTGCAGGTCTTATTACTACAATGCAATATCCCTATGTTGGGAGTCCATTCCACATTAATAACTTTCTCCTTCCTCCTATGATTACTTTCCACTACTACAAATGTACAATATATTCAATCACAATGTAGGTCTCCAATGAAGTTTGGATATGAAGTCACAACAGAAGCCCCCATGGAAGTAAGGATGGATAGCTAATTTTATTGCAAACTATAGCATAAAATAGAATCGCAAGAACATGTTTTAGAAAGTGAAAAGAAGAGGGTAGAGTATCATCCCTAGATCTATGAAACAAAATCCAAAAAAGAATGAAATATATCATGGAAACATATACACCTTAAATAATAACAGTAATGAAAGAAAAATGCATGACTACCAACCTATGCTTTCACAAACAAATAAGTTTGGTGCAATAATATATTTAGAGTTAACAAGGAAAATGTCAGCAATATATAGATTATTCATGGGAACATAGACATTGCAGAGTTCTTCATTTCCACTCTCAAGCTGCATATGAGAATGGGAGAAACGTAAGAACTACCTTCAATACAAATTGAAATAATATTTATTTAAACTATAGAAGGCCAAAAGACATTGCATATTTACCAATAAACATGGAGTTTTATTTATGATATGCAAGAAACATTTCCATCTACCACTCAATTTCAACACTCATGTGGAATTCTTCAGTATTAACTCAACTTCAAGGATATCTAAAGCACAAGAAACAACCTGAAGGACAAGTGATGATGTAATAAAACCAAAGGCATATTCCCCTAATTCTTCTAAAGATGGTTTTGGGGTAGGTGTTTTTATGGTTTCTCCTGCGGGTACTCATCATCCTTTTTCCTTTAGATTGGAGTTTTAATGTGCCAACAATGTGGCTGAGTATGAAGCCATGGTGTTGGGTCTTAAGACTGCTAGGAAGATAGGAATGAAAATGTTGAATATTGTGGGTGATTCCAAGCTAGTAATCAATTAGGTGTAAAAACAATGTCAAGCTAAGCATCCAATACTGAGGTAGTACAAAAAGAAAGTATAGGTGATTCCTGAGCCCATGCATGTGGGGAGCTTCTATGCACTATTTTACTATCAAGGAGAGTCTGGATGCTCCTTCACAGGTTGAGAACATTCTGAACTCTCAACAGCTGAGAAATCTGCAGGAGCAGCTCCCAGAATGTCAATGGGTTAGTGCAGCAACATCAGGAACATTCTCTACATTCCCGATAGTTTTTGTCGACTATCTAAAATGTTTCTCTTCTATTTTATCACATCACGTAATGAGAGAACTAGGGGAATGGGTTTCCCAACCGGGGGGAGAGGTTTCCATCATTTGTACTTTTTTCTACCTATCCATAAACAAAGGAGGCAATTATATTAATAGTATCTTTCCACCATTCAATTTACCCAGTATCACCCTTCAGTCCTGGGATTAACTTCCATATCTGCTTTATGGTGTTTAGGCTTGCTGATATTTTTAGATAAGAGAACTGTGCTAATTTCTTTGCCAATTTAATGGAAAAGACTCAAGAGTCCATAGGCAGCTGAATTTTGGCCACCTAGAATGCAATGAAAACTGAATACATTCTCCATTTCTTTAAAATTGTTGGCATTACTACCAATTTCTAGTAAATATCCCCAAATATCACCTTAAAATATGGTGATGAGAGAAATGTCTAGGAATCACAACCTGAAAATGTCGATTGCATACCATACTATTAAAAATGTTTGTAACTGTGTGAATAAATGCCAAAAGCTTTCTACTTGATAATATTGAATCAAATTATCAAACACCACAAGGATCTAGATTCTACATTTTTCTTTAAAGGTGAAATACGATTTTCACAAAAAATGTTGCACAACCAGAGCGATATCAAATGCCTTGGCAGGATGCCTATTCACACATTTTATTTTTTCTGCATGATGAAGCTAATTTTAAACCATGCATTTAATTTAATTTTATATTTAAATACTGGTAATGGAAATTTATGTGTTAATTATATACTCAAGTAGTTGTAATTAGTAATGAATCATTATATACTCAAGTTGTTGTTCTGAGATTGTTTGGTCACATTTTGTGGACACAAAAGCTACAGGTAGGCTATTGTGCTAGGTTACAGGCCATAG
The DNA here is from genome assembly GCA_000404065.3 of Pinus taeda. Classification (NCBI taxonomy): domain Eukaryota; kingdom Viridiplantae; phylum Streptophyta; class Pinopsida; order Pinales; family Pinaceae; genus Pinus; species Pinus taeda. The sequence continues at coordinate 118,975 of APFE030670902.1, read as the reverse complement.
CACATAGTTACAAAATGTGTGAGGGCTGTCAAGGATGGACAGTGCCCTAAGAAGGTAGTATGGCATGGGAGGAAGATGTCCAAGATGGGCCGCAGTCCTTATGGGGTTGGTTTGTTGACTGTGGGATATGTTTAACACTACAGCAGTGTGCCCTAACCAGACAGTCACAAACAATCATATACAAATAGGGTTGGAGCAGCATGGATCAGCTTGATGTTGTTGTTGATGTGTGAGGGTTGATAGGACTATCTTGATGCCCTAAATAGTCCATGATGAAGGCTACCCAATCTACTATTATAATTTCATCCTATGCAGCAAAAGAGAATCCCCTAATAGTGAACTAATATAGTGCATGATAAGCTGTGACAACATTGCTATAAGGTGCAGCATGATGTTCAATGCTGCTACATAATTATGGGCATAGTGATGAAGTGCAGTGTAGCATGATGTGTGCAACACAGTAATAATTAATGTTGAAATGAGATGCAGCATGATGGGCATAGTGAGGTGCAACATGATGATGTAGCGCATGTACAACATGATGATGTAGTACAGGGAGTTGCAGCATGATGATAAGGTGTAGAGGTATGATGTGTGCAGCATAGTAATGAGGTCAAGTATGATGATTGGGTGCAGCACAGCGAGGTGCAGCATGGTGATGGGGTCACCTTGGATCAGTGGAAGGAGTATGCATTCACCTAAGCTCAAATCAGCTACCTCATATGCCATCTACTTAGAGAATATCTTAGCGCTTATTTAGATAAGTCCAAAGGTTGACTTCTGATGTATATGTACTATCTCTCTCTGCTGAACTGTTGAAGAACATATAAGAAGAATTGATTAAGGGTTTCCCACATTTGGGTTTTTCCCTGGCTGGTACCACATCTTGTGTCCTCTTGTCTTGGCTTGTCTTCTATGTTTTATGTTTATGTGCTACTTTAATTTTATTATCATGCTAAATCTTATTGCTAATCTGGAATTGATATTGAGCTAATACGGAAAATTGAAGTAAATTTGTTGTCAGCACAGAACATACCTAAAATTAACATGATATCAGAGGTGAGGTGAAGACAAAGCCCAAGGAAGAGTGAAAGAGAAAACACCAAAAATAGTTGGAAAGGACAAAAGGCTCAATGGGTTCCTCATCCCACATCCCAAGAGCAAGAAGCGTCGGATTACATGAAAGGTAAATTCCATGAGCCTCCATCAAATGCTCCAGCTACTCCAAGGATCAAGTACACCAAGGGTGAAATCAATGCAATGAAAATTATCAGAGATTACACTGGTAGCGTCTGGTGGCCTACCTAAAGGTCACTTCAATGGAAAGTTTGAACCTAAGGATGGAAGGAAGGGCAGATGCCTTGCTTGTACTAAGTTTGGCCATTTTACAAGGGAGTGTCAAAATAGAAGGGGCACTTCACATGATGATGATCACAATAATTCCAGAGGCATCTTCAATGATCGAAGGAATGACAAGTATAATGGCAAAGGGAAAAGGAATGCAGGATATCAAGGAAATGGTCGACTCTCCAAGAAAGTAAGGAACTCCAGGTATGAAGAATCAAATGTTATTTGTAATAAGCAAAAGGAGTATTACCTTATATCGGCCCTCTCCACTACCTCTACTACGGACACTTTAGGAAATTGGATTATTGATAGTGGTGCGTTAAGGCACTTCACCAGATTCAAGGAAGTGCTCTCTAATCTAGTAGAGAAGGAAACAAATTGGAGATTATTCTTCAACACAATGCCACCTATCCCGTAAAGGGTATAGGGAATGTACCTGATCTCAAGAAGAACCTGGTGTCCATGTTGGCAATGGAATACAAAGGTTACAAGGTGTAATTCATAGATGGAAAGGTACATGTTTGGAAAAAGAATTTTAAAGATGATTTTACTCTTGGGTTCAGGGTTGGCATTTTGTATCAAGTCGCAGGAAGACCATTAGGGACCATGGCATGTGACTCATCTCTTCAATTTCACTGGAGGTCTACCCATCTTCATTGTAAGGCCCTACCCGATGTGACACGGATGGCAACAAGGATGCCTGAATTCAAAGAAGAGCATGAAGGTACATGTTCGAGATGTACCGAAGGAAATCTTACTAGGGGACCATTCCCCTCATGTGATAGCAAGACCACAGATGTGGAACAACCCAAGGGATTTGAGATTTATGATCAGGAATCTAATGTATGCAAGTTGAAGAAAAATCTCTATGTTTTAAGGCAAGCACCCCAAGCTTGGTGTGAGAGGATTGATAGCTATCTCATGAAGCTAAGATTCACTAGGAGTGAAGCCATTCCAAACCATTGCTTTAAGGTTGTGGATGGTAGACCTCTCATACTGGTACCTTACAAGGATGACCTCTTTCTGACAAGTACAGACCCTCTCATTTGCAAAAGTAAGTGGGAGTTGGATTCCAAATTTGGAATGGTGAACTGCAAGCCCATGACTACCTCAATGAAGCCTCACTTTAAGAAGTTATGCAGTAGTTATGCCAGACCTGATTTGAGAAATGCCTCTGAGTTTCATAAACTCATTATAGCATTTATGTTCTTAGTGAACTCCCATCTGGATATATGTTTTTCTATTAGCATGTTGAGCTCATGCATGGTTGAGCCTCACTAGATTGGTGCCAAGATTCTTCTGAGATATCTTCAGGGCACAATCTCTCATGGATCGAGATACACTACAGGACATGTGAAGATGCCCTTTCTCTACACTGCCACAGAGAAGCTTAAATGCTAGCAAGGAGAAGCCCTAACTGCTAGCCTAGTGATGCACTAACTACAACGCTACCTTGAAAAGAGAACCCTCTCCACTATCAAGGAAGGATCCATATATACATTGTCCCGAAGGGTCTACACTAGCCCTAGACGTTCTTCTATCTAATGTGCAACGTTCTCAAAGGGATAGCTCTAAAATTAAGACAACCTAGTCATAGGAAGAGAAGGTTGTTAGAGAACATGAAAGCAAGGGTTCGAAGTCTGCTACAGGAGGTTGAAGCTGAGGCAAGTGTAAATTGTTTAAAGGATGGAATCTTGTTGTTTCAAGGGCTAAGAGAGCAAGCTACTAGGCTGAGTCTTAGTAGGGCAATATGTTATTGTTCTTAGATTGTTTGGTCACATTTTTTGGAGACAGAAGCTACAGGGAGGATGTTGTGCTAGGCCGTAGGCCATAAAACATAGTTAGGGACTGCGTGCGGGCTGTCAATGATGGACAGTGCCCTAAGAAGGCAGCATGGCATGGGAGGAAGCCTTCCAAGATGGGTTGCAGTTCTTATGGGGTTCGTTTGTTGACGGTGGGATATGTTTAAAGCTACAATAATATGCCCTAACCATGCAGTAAAAAATAGTCATATACAAACAGGGTTGGAGCAACATGGATCAGTTAGATGTTGTTGCTCATGTGTGAGGGTCGGTAGGACTATCATGATGCCCTAACCATTCCATGATGAAGGTTGCCCAATCTGTTGTTAGAATGTTGTCCTATGCATCAAAAGAGAATCCCCTCATAGTGAACTAATGTAGTGCATGATAAGATGTGACAACATTTCTATAAGGTACAACATGATGTTGAATGTTGCTACATAATCATGGGCATAGTGATGAAGTGCAATGTAGCATGATGTGTGCAGCACAAGTATAACAAAGTGGAGCACAATGATAATGAATGTTGAAATGAGATGCAGCATTATGGGCATAGTGAGGTACAACATGATGATGTAGCACAGGTGGAACATAATGATGCAGTATAGGGAGGTGCAGCATGATGAAAAGGTGAAACAGTATGATGTGTGGAGCATAGTAATGAGGTCTACCATGATGATTGGGTGCAACACAATGAGGTGCATCATGGTGATGGAGTCATTAGTTGAAGAAGTGTGCCTTCACCTAAGTTCAGATCAACTACATCATATGCCATCTTCTTAGAGAAGATCTCTACTCTTATTTAGATAAGTCAAAAGGTTGACTTCTGATGTATATGTACTATCTCTCTCTCTACTGAACTATTGAAGAACATAAAAGAACAATTGCTCAAGGGTTTCTCCACATTGGAGTTTGTCCCTGGCTGGTACCACATCTTGTGTCCTCTTGTCTTGGCTTGTCTTCTATGATTTATGTTTATGTTCTATCTGCATTTTACTATCATGCTAAATGTGATTGCTAATCTGGAATTGATATTGAACAAGGACAAAAACGCTCATTTTTTGTGAAGGTATGCTATGATGTGCAGGGATAAAAACACTATTGGGGAGGTTGTACCAATTTGGGATGCTATATGCATTTGATATCCATCAAGTCTTAGAACTCTTCATCATCCAAGGGAAGAATAGAAGTTGTATGGTTGGCTTGATGAAGATTCTTCCAAAGATGCATTTCACTATGAGAATCCATTCGGGCATGTTTTACATGTAATTGGAGGAATGGTTACATGTATTACATTCTCTTTTTTCATGGAATTGATGGATATCCTTGTTCTTAGGTTAAAACTAAAGCTTAAGACCATGTGGATGAAGAATCTAAACAAAAAGGGAGCTTTACAAGATGAACACCGAACTTGAGATCATTCCATGTAGCACTAAGTTACACATGGGTTTGGTCAAAGGCCCACTTGAGTCTTGAGGTTGGACAACCTCTTGAAGGAGGTGGTTGGGGGATGTTGCATGTAAGAAGGGGTGAGAAATAACCCTAATCGAAGAGCTTCCATGTATTTTAAGGTGTGTGTCCCCCTCAAGTAGAAATTTTTGGGGATAAGGACACATTTTCACATATTTGGAGGCATATTTCACCTTTTGAGGTTTTTGGGGTTAAGTACATTACAAAAATTCAACCCTAGGTGACTATTATCCATATGATCCTAGTTAAATAGATAAATTGCTAAATTTAATATGGTGTAGAAATTACTTTCAGATCATAGCATAAATCACACAATAACCAAAAATTTAAACAATGGAAAAGTAAAAGAGTTTTGTAGATATATAAGTAATTTCTTCTCAAAATCAGCTTTACATATCTCAAGAAAAATTCTACAAGCTACTAAAAAATAGCTGCATGGTCATTACAATCATCTCAAAATGAGGTATGTGATCTACACAAAAGAGTAAGGCAGAAGTTGTATAACTGTTGTATTGCTCCATATGGCCATACATGTTCATATGATTGTATTGATTCTTTGTACAATTTTCAGTCAACCTATTGAAAACCTGTAAGTTCATCCTTATTGTGCATTTTCTCTCGGTTGTTCAATGTGAGAAATACCTCTCTATCTTGTCTTATTTATGCTTTACTGAAGCATGTACAAGTTCATGCTTGCACTACATTTCTCAATGTACATATTGTTCAAGACCTTTTCTTCATATCTAGAAGAAATTTTGCATGAGGGGATGCCATGTGGTTCTTGACATAATCAAGCCCTCATATGAATGTAAAATTCATGCTTTAAAAGGATTTCATGAAATAGAAAGTGACAAGTTGCAATATGGACCCATTTTATTCATTCAAAAGACAAAAGGAAGTGCTCCACTTGAGGATGATTAGGGCCTTGAAGATAACCATGAATAAAATGGCTCAAGGCCACCAATAGAGCCACCATAGAATAACTCAAATCATATTTGATATGAACCAAAACGATCATGAAGCCCCAACCATGGCAACCCCAATGCAAGCCAACAACCCCCACTAGAAAATAAGCAGAGAAGAAGGACCGTAGGGCCCATGGCATCATGACATCCTTCACATCGATGAACGAACCTCATCCCTGATTGTCTCCATCATATTTTTCCCTAGCACCAGCAAACCAACACGAAAACCCATTGAGGATAAAATTTCAGCGACGATGGTGTTGAAAGGAACAAATGCATTTGCTAGTGCCCCCTTGTTGTGTATAGCTCCCACCAAAGAAGAGGAGTCTAACCTACTCTTCCTCAGCAAAGAACAATTGTCATTGTCCTCGTAGTCACCAGAATGCACCTTAGAACCTTTGACATCTTCACCACACCCAAATATACAATTGAATCCACTTCCTCTAACCACATTACGTTGGATAACGCCTCCTCATGCCACCATTCTAATAAATTTTCAAACCCTAAAAACACTTGACCCTCGCAAAAAACCTTCGCAAAGTCCTCTTTATTCACATCTACTTTGAAACATTGTAAAAAAGTACTGGTAATGTATAATCTTATCACTGGTTATATGAACTCGTAACATAGTTTCAAGTGGTGAGGTAATCAACCATCAGTGTGTTCATGATTTATATTTCCCTTCTATTTTTATTACTAAATAGTCAATACTACTCCATGTCTATTTTAGTAGATATGACCTAGTTTTACCAAATACTCATGTTAATACCTCCAAAACCTATAACCCTCTACCCAAAATCCCCACCCCCAATATCTATAATATATTGGCTCTATTTTTCACAATTTTAAAACCCCCTTTATGAATGAACATGATAATTAATAAAGTGAAGCCCCTATGGCAAGTCATCCCTTGAAGCAGTGATGCCATTTCGACCTTTGGTGATGGTCAATCCCATATCCTCTAATGATCCGTCACAAGATTCACCCTCTCACCTATCACCTATTAGTGCTAGTCATCCATTCATTGATAATTTTACCATATTAAAATTCTAAGATTGGAAAAATACTTTTAACCATTCATTTAAACATGCAATTAATACTTGCAGAACCAAAGCCCAAATGTAAAGCGCATCATAGTCTTGTGGGTTCCTTTCAATTGTACTTGCATACTTGTAGTACATATGCAGATGTGCATGAACATTAAAAGTACACATTGACATAAATATATGTTGACTAAATAGTTACTTACTCCATCCTTCAAATCCTTTCAAGAAGTTACACAAATTTAATCTAGAAAAGAAATTGCCAAAATCTAAAATAGAAATGTAAGAACTATCGCACCACCAAAATTTGGCTGCTAGCATAACAATAGCTTATGACAAAGCATGGATTATGTTTCACAAAGAGTGCTACAAGGAAAAGGATTTGGATGTAAAACTTAACATAAAATTTGAATACAATTAAAGTCTTAATATACCCAATCAAACTATCAATACTAGTATGGTATAGCATTGCAAACAAGATCATAGAAAGATGTAAACATTAGCGTTGGATAGAATATGACAATATTCTCTAAAGCAAAGTTGACTAAACTTTGCATCTACAATGTTAGAGAAGGAATAGCCTGAAGGAAAAGGGAAGGCCTCCCATTTTTATGAGATAAAAAAGAGATTCTAGGCCAGTAAGAAGGTTTTTATTCTTTTCCCTCCAAAATAATTACATGTATCTCTTTGTAAATTTAAAGGATTTTGATTGGTTTACATATTATGACACAGAAACTACGTGAAAATTTTATGGGCACTTTTATGCTAAAATTTGCAGGACATCCTCAGAGAAAGTGCCTGTGATACTTTGCTACTTTACATCACTGATAGGGGCTAAGAGGAGGACAATAACGAGTCCTTAAGATTTATCCTCTCTATCATATTAACTATGTCAGGCTTGTCGATCAATACAACCACAAACACAATCACAGGTACATTTTTGATAGTAAAAAAATTGCAGGCCACAGGTAGAATGGAGTGAAGAGCTACCAAAGAATTTGTGCTTTTGGTGTGTAATTTTAAGGCCTGCCTTGTGTTGGGTTGTTTACAACAAATTTGGAGTAAGGTATTGATTGATTCTACTATCTCAGTCCAAGTTTATAGAACGTGGAGTGTTGATCCGTTCAGTTTAATTAGAATTGTTGTGCATTGCAAGATCTATGTTGTTTGGCTGCTCTTTTCTCTAATATATATGAGAATGCAATAGATTTTCTGAAGAAGACAATTTCTTAACATGCAGAATTAAAGAAACCATTGTTGAAGAAGCCCATCTTGTTGGAAACGAATAAACAAATAAAGCAAGACCTAGAAAAAGGGCCAAATATCTTCAACAAGAATTCAATGGGTTCCTTGAGGCTGTTTTTTATCATGGCATTTTTTGGCTATTCTCTATTGAAGATCCCTAGAGATATTTTACATGAAACATTCCATGGAGCACAATATGGCCTCTTTATATTCCTCAGTGGGTACAATTTTAAAAAATCTTAGGTCTGTTTCAATGCCAATAGTTGTAGCTCACATATGACTTATTAGGATTTTTTTGAGACACGTTTTGTTATTGTTGCAGGGGATTTTAATAAATGGACAATTTCCTGGACCCCAGATTGACAGTGTCACCAATGATAACATATTTGTGAATGTATCTAACAACCTGGATCAAGTGTCTTATTAACTTGGTAAATTCTTTGGGTTCTATCTTTGTGGATTAGCAGATTGAGATTCATGGATTTCTTTGCTGATCTGCAATATTGCATTAAGGTCTTTAAAAATGTTTTGGTACAGGAGTCGCATCTAGCAATGGAGAAATTTGTGGCAAGATGGAGTACCTGGCCCAAACTGCCCCATACGAGGGGAAAACTTTACGTACAAGTTCTAGGTGAAGGACCAGATAGGTAGCTACTATGATTGATAATGTTTTACGATTACCAGAAAATATAGATAAAAGATCATCATAGAAATTGGGGATATCTATTACAAATAAATTTCAAAGAATGGTTAATATTTTTTTGGTTTGAGTAGTTGGGATTGTGGCTTGCCATCTCATCTATTCAGGTTCAAGTCTCCCAAAGCATGTTCTAGACTGTATTATTTAGCTTAGGTTCAAGAAGGAGGAAGCCCCAAAGAATATCAGCTAAACAAAGTTGAATTTTAAAATATTTAGGAGTTTGTACCTATCCTATATAATCATGTTCTAAAAATTAGAATGGCTAATGTTGTACAGATGGAAATTGACTGCCAGTGCAGCTCGTCCAAATCCACAAGGATCTTTCCACTACGGGAAAATCAACATTACTTGAACAATAATCCTCTCAAACTAAGCCCCCACCATCGATGGCAAACAATGTTATGTAGTGAATGGTGTTTCCTACGTGCATTCCAAAACACCATTACAGCTTGCAGATTACTACAACATAAGTAGAGTGTTTGTCACTGGTGCATTCCTAATAGTCCCAACGTCACATTATTTTCTCACAAGGAGATGGTTGTGCTAAATGTGGAATACTGTGCTTTCGTTGAGAATCTGAGAACAAAATACAAAGGTCCGTGACCAGTTTCCAGTGGAAATCACTACCGTTAGAGGGTAATTCAGAAGTATTGAGGAGCTTATGTGTTGAGGAGCTCTGTACAAGACTACAAAGTGTAGTCAAGATCTGAGAAGCAGAACAAGTAGGAAAATTTGAGGATTTTCCCACTATAAATAGGGCTAAGCTTTTACAAATCCTAGTGAAGCCCTTAATACCTAGATCCCATAAATTTGGTATGGATGTGGCAACATCCTTCAACAGAACACATTTATTCACAAACCCTACAAACCCTAGATTTGAAATACATTCCTGTGTTTGGTCAGGGTTCCATAACTAGGTTTTTAAGGGAATTTGAGGCCAACAAGATATCTAGGTCCTGCAAGTTTTGGTCCTCCAATTGATCCATACATTTAGAAAAATTAAAGTGTTTGACGTGTTTGAAGAGCAAAAACGAGAGAAAGAAGGAGTGCACGAGACCTTATCTTTTCGTATTTTTGCGTGAACACTTAGTTCCAGACTCTACGCCCCATGGATGCTGAGAGTAAATCTTGGTACCCCACTAGCAGTGTCATGCTGAGGAGGGGCAACAATTATTGTGGCTCCTGGCAATCTCCACAGTGCTCTCCATTGTTTCCCTTTGGTTATGGGCTCCTCTCTACCAAATCAATAGTTACTGTGGCTCCTGGAAATCTCCACACTACTCTCCATTTTTTCCCTTTGGTTATGGGCTCCTTCCAAACACTACAACCCATGGGTGCTGAGAGTAAAACCTGTGGCCCCACTAGCAGTGTCGTGGTGAGGAGGGGCAACAATTACTGTGGCTCCTCTCAATCTCCACACTGCTCTCCATTTTTTCCATTTGGTAATGGGCTCCTCTGTGCTGAATCAATAGTTACTCTGGCTCCGGCTTCCGACAATCTCCACACTGCTCTCAATTTTTTCCCTTTGGTTATAGGTTCCTCTCTGCCGAATCAATAGTTATTGTGGCTCTTGGAAATCTCCACACTTGTCTCCATTTTTTCCATTTTTTCCCCTTGATTATGGGCTCCTCTCTACCGAATCAATTGAGTGAGCAAATAGCAAGAATAGGAAATCCAAAGGGGTATGGGAAACTTGCTAGTGCAGTAGTTGTTAGCCATGTGCCATAATTTTTCGTTCGTTGTACTGCCCCACAACTGGGTGGTATGTGGAACTATGGTAATTACCCTATCGGAAGTTCTCTGTTACGATGCATACAGACGCCTTGTTCTCCTATCCTTTCCGATGCGATGCATATTAGTCCAGTGCTTGAGGTAATGAATAAATATTTCTTTGTGTGTACTGCACAATTTATTGAACAACTATAGGAAAATATATTTATACGATTGAAAAAGAGTTGGAAACAAAATAACTTTTGTTTGTGTAAAATATATAAAGGGTGTTTGCAAAATATATCAAGGGGTTAGAGTTATAATTGGTTCTTGTTTAGAAAAATTAGGTTTTTGTCCTATTGTAATTTTTATATCCATTATTATTATGGTAAAGGTTAATTCATATTTAATATTAAGCTAATATGCATAAATTATTGAACAATTATAGGAAAATACATTTAGGCGACTTGAAAAAGAGTTTGAAACAAAATAATTTTTGATTGTATAAAATATATAAAGGGTGTTAAAGTTACAATTGGTTCTTATTTAGAAGAATTAGATTTTTTCATGTTGCATTTTTTATATCCATTACTATTATGGCAAAGGTTAACGCATATTTAATATTAAGATTTATATGTATGGAGGGAAAATATTGTTAAGAGGATGTATTATGTTTAGTGTGAAATAAGATCAGTAAGAACCAATACAATAAATATATGCAATATCGCACAGTAGTGTGAGAGATCATGTTGGGATGAAGATACTTTTAACAGAGGGTGTTGTACTTATTTTTGGGGATAATCTTCATTAATAGTTCCTCTAGGGGATATTATTAGTATCTTCACCTATGGAATGGTATGTTTATATTTTTGGCACAATACAAACTAGATAAAGTGATGAGTGACATTGATTTTCATCATCTATAGTTCATTAATAAATCACAAAAAAGGCCCTTTGCATGTTCAACCACTTCTCTAATGATTTTTCATAGGAAAACATAAAATACTGATGATTGGTTTTCATAATATATCTAAAGGATCTAATGGGCAAGCCATTTTAAAAGACCTAAATATAAGGAAGAGCCCATTTACCTTCAGGCCTAGGATATTTATTGAAGAAAATGTTGATATGGAGGGCCATGACAATGGACTACTTCCATTTGGTACAAGATATAATATCTATACTAGTGCAAAATTGGGTGTTAATTTAATTTAGTCTATGTTGGGATACATGCTTCACCATATCATAGGAGAAACTCCTAAGAAAATTAGGGTATAAGGCAGAGATCTCACACCAAGTCCAAGGTTTGTTAATTTCATGGTCTCTCGTTTGGATGCCATTTCCATTCCTCAATTGCATACTTATATTAATAAATGACAACCACTAAACTAATGTGATAATGTATTGGGAATTTCCTTGCAAAAAAAAACTTGTTCTTTGGCCCTTTTCTGTAGTGAAAGTAGATTTACAAATGTATAATTTCAATGCAAATATGATAATAAACAACCTCAAATTATTTTTTTCTCTTTATATGGTGTCACTTGTGTAATTTGAATTGATATATTAAATTTATTGAAGTGCCTTAAAAAATCCTAATAGGTAAAACTAGTGGAATACAATTCCAATATAAACAAATATCATTCCACTTTGGAGCTTCTTATATTTACGAGTCATTAATAAATGTTAGTTCTTGATATGTTTCTCTAAGAAAGGAACCTATTGGACTAAATGGAAAAACAAAATGCATTGAGGTATAAATACAAGGTATGTGTATGATATCTACATACCCATAACTCACATGGATACGCTAGTATTTTATGGTCTGTTATGCTAGATGATTGATTAATGATTAAGCTTACGATTAGCATTAAGATTGATTAAGATTGACTATGCTTTTTTTTTCCTGAACTAGACTATTCTATTATGTACAAAAGACGAAAATACAATTACAGTCAGGCTTTACAGCGGGAGCCTGCTGCCAGAGATAATGGCAGACGGGCTCAACCGTTTGGCCATGCTTATGAATAGGACTCAGAAATTACCACGCAGGGGAGGACCATAGAAGTTCCCACACAGGGGAGAACCAAAAACCAAATCAGGGAACAACAATCCCATGCAGGGGAGCGCCACGGAGGCTAATTTTCTCATACCCAAAAGAACAGCCAACTATCTCGATCCAAAAACCCCAAAACACTGACACAAACACATGTCGATGGCTTAACCAGCCTTGACAGAACAACACATAAACAGACAATGACAAGTGGATGAGGAAACCTGACCAGATAAGCCTAGAGCCACCACCCGGACATCAATTCCAGAACTGGAGCCGCGAGCTATTCTTCTGGTTCCTCCTCCACGATTGGGTAGGGCTTGTAGTAGTCCTCCTCCAGCTCCATTGTTGCAGCTTCCTCAGCCTCTGCAGGTGGACATTCGTTGCGGTCCTTGTGAGGAGTCAGAGCCTCAACTGTCTTTCCTTTGTCTACCTAGGACGCGTTGGCCTCATGGATTTCTTCTTTCGGGGAAGCTAGAATAGGCAAAGAGCTGGTGCCTCCTTCCTCCTCAGGTTCGTCAATAAACAAAATAGAGATATGAGCGTTGATACGTGGCCGAGTCAAACGACTATCAAAAGAGAAAATGGCCTAGCCAAAGAAGGGTGCACCAGAGGTGCCAGAGGAGCTGGCTTCTAGGAGTTGGGTAGGCCGAGAGGGATGAGTGACGGCAAAGCTAGGGCAGTGACAGAAGGAATGGCAGTGCGGGCAATGACAGGGTGGGTGAGATTCCTCCGAAGCTGGGCATCGCGAGGTTCCCCCTCTGCTGGAGCCCCTACGGCTTAGTATCCATTGGCACTCACGAACCATACTGGCGGGGAGGTTCAGGGAATGATTCAGCTGAACAAACAGGTTCGATCTATGACAGAACACGGTAGAGCCTGCACTAACCAAGAACTGGACGCAGATTAACCAGAGATCAGAATGCATGCGGGCAGGAACGCAGAGTTCAGAATGCAGGAGGCCAAGGGCGTGGAGAGGGCCACTATATATAGAGCTTCCAGCTCTACCCCAGTGGTCATCTGCCATAAAAGCTGCAGTCAAATCCATCACAGAGCCGAGAGAGGAAGTGCAGTCGAGAGAGACCAGAGTGTTATGCTCTCGGCCTACCAACCTGTGGCTATTAAAGCCACCGTCCTGGGATGACCATCTCCTCCGCAGCCCAGTTGAACCTCGCGCGTGATGGACACGTGGTCTTCAGGAGAACCCTGTCCCATTAGCCTTAAAAACTTAGCTATCACCCGCATCCGGGAAGCTTCACTATTCTTTTAAGTATAACCTTATGAATAATTTAATATCAAATTAATTTTGGCCCTCTCATGGCTCTTTGACTTTGATTAAAGAACTAAAATTGTTTAATTATTTATCATGTATTAATTCTTATTATTTGGTGGGAGGGGGCGGAGGAGAATGTCAATTATGGGACTTAAAGAATGGGTAGGTGAACCATTAATGGGGAATAAATTTTTTGGGGAAGGAGAGGGAATAAGTCTTGGAAGGAGAGGATGGAAAGAAGGAACTCTGGTCATTTTGTCATATTTGAGTTTGTTAAAGTTTTCGGGAGAGAGGAGAGGAATAAAGTTGAAAGAATTTGGATACTAAGGGTTCTCTAAGGAGGCTAAGAGAGGTGATAGGAACTTGATGATTTTAGCTCATGGTTTGAAAACATTATGGGTGGCAATTAGTGCTTGGGCATGGAGGGTTAAGGAATTTGTGGAAGTTCCAGAGGGCTAGGATGTCAGAAAGGTTTCCCCCAATTGGTTGGGTCACAAATTCAGTCAGGTGGGCTTGAAGGTCATGGGAAGGAAAGTAGCATCATGGACCTCACTAATTTCAATCTTGTTTCTTTGCATACTTTTTTCATTGAACAAAACATATTATGCAACAATTGTTATCTAAAACTATGTTATGGCAAGTGATATCTGAAAAATTACAAGTACTAGAATTGAATTGATCAAGCTTTTCACATGTTATAACTACATTTCATTGTTTCTAAAGCTCTAAGGTCATGTCCTAAGAGACCAAAATTGTTACATTTTTGTTGCTATGGTTTTGATTATTGTTTTTTCTAATGTAATGAAGGCCTCATCAAATAATACAACCATCTCATTCACTATATGCTGATATAGTGTTAGCCCAAGCAAAGGATTCACATGAACTACTTAATCTAATGTGACTACATTAAGGAAGAATGGAATGAAATTTACAATGGTGGGTGTAAAGAAGGGAGCTATTTTTCTTTATTACAGAAAGTACAAATGACAAAGGTGAAACTCTATTTACAATTATAAATTTTCTGAACATTGACCTTAGAACTACAACAACAATTCAATGAAAACATTTTGTTTAACATCCAATGATAGATGTTCGAGCTGTAGTTCTTGAATTTTCATGCATGATTATGCAGGATGGAATAAAGTCACGGTTCAAGAGGCTTGGTCAAACTTTTGGTCGACGATATAGTAAAGAATCATCCTAATATCGAACTTAGCAGATATCTAGAATGGGGTTACCAACAACATGGTTTCCCTTCCATCCGTGAGGCCTATATCTTGGAACTTTGATTCAAATAATTTATAAAATATTCCATTTTGAGTAGCATCTATCAAAGAAATATATGGCTGAAAATTTCCATCTTCCTATGGCCCCTAGTTAAATGGAAAACCTTAACTTGTAATAACCTTTAGAAATGAAATCATAGGGACATCTCTTGCTATTTTTTGTGCCTTCATGAAGTTGAAATGTCGAGCACTTCTATAAGAGTTCTGCCTATTGCAATTATCTATTGATGAATCTACAAGCTAGCAAGAAGAGATAAAATTGTGATATATATAGTCTCCCTTGCATTGTTAACAATTGGAGGAATCGTCCTTTTAACAATCCTAACTTGAGCCTCATTTGAAATACCCTTCTAGGTGTCCTCTTGTGGATATTTGGAAAGAGGGGAATTATCGCATATTAAAGAATCTCTCCCTCCTTCACAACTTTGATTGGATCATAGTTCGAAACAATGTAAAGGAATCAATTATCATGCATAACTCAATACACAAAGACTAGCACGTCTTATGTGAGGAGGTCTTGCTTCGTCACAGTTAGTTATCTATTCTAGGAATTAATATTTCTCCCTTCTCTTCTCTTCTACAATTTACATTCACTCCTCTTATATCCCTCCTCCCCTTAATTTTCTAAAGCTCATTTTTTTACAACGCTTGAAAAGGTAACCCAGGCAAGGTGGGATATGGATGTATCTTCATGGATAATTTGGGATCCCATATCTACATTTATATATGATTTGTGGGATATAATAGTAATAATGTAGTAAAATTGAAAGCCTGTCAAGATATACTACTAATTTCCTAGACTCAAGGCTAGACCAAACTTATGGGGTGGGAGATTCTCACCTTGTTATAAACATAATCAAATGAATCCTAGAATGCGCCTAAACTAGAATAATTTCTTGTATTTTGATACATGAAATCCTACTCATATGAGTAGCATTTCTCCTTCCTTCCATTTTTATGATCATCCCAACCCACATAAGAAGAATTGGAAATAAAATTACTAATAAATTAGATAATCATATAAGTGTATCATCATATTTGCAAATCTTATCCTCGCGGAAGCCCTTTGAAGACTCTCCCCTCAAATAATAATGTTGGACTATATCTAAAAAATAAAAATTTCCCTTGCCAATCTCTTTTTATCTTATTCCTTCATAATGTTTTTTTGTATGTCTTAGTCTATCATTGGCCTACGTAGCCGAATTTTTAGGTTTTGGTTTTTATATCAACAAGTGGAAACATTTCCTCTTATCTTTTAAAAAGGTTGACATTCCAGGTTAGATCTACCTTTCCCAATGACATATAAGCATATATCACTAGGTCATAATATGTACTTCTTCTTTTCATGAAACATAAAATGTTTGCTCCATAAAGAGAAAACTTAGCAAACAAATTTTATGCCACGTAAATCCATGACAACTCTAATAATGGGTTGATAATGTCCTAAATTATAAATCACTAGTATCATTATGGTCTCTATCCCTAATAATAGCTTTCCATTTGTAAATACTATCCATTTTCCTTCATTTATGACTTCATTTGCTTTTTGAACTTAATCTATGTCTTATGGATATAAGAAACATTTTTTAGAGATCATATTTTGTTTTAAATATATTGAAAGATTATGTATTTTAATTAATGCAACAACCAATACCCTTCAAAGGAGTGTTTCTTACCCATATAAAGTGCTACATCCAAACGATATTTTTCCCAATTTGATATTTGTTACCCGAAGGCAATACATTGTATCCTATGAAAATTGAGTAAAACGTATACTTCCCATGTTTTTTTCTTGTACGATGATATGTATTTGTTATGTTTTTAAACTTATAAATTGAACAAAATTTGAAATATGTATATTTTAAAAAGATAACATAAGAACACATAACGAAATAAACAATTATAAATCAATGAAAATGAAGGGGCATTGTACCTCAACACAATAACTTAAACCGACTCAACTAGCATATGATCTGAAAGATGTATTGGATATTTAGGTATTTTAACTATTTCATGTTGTCTCTAGGGAAACTTCTATAAGGTGGAAGAGAATGAGGAAGGAGATTATCATGCTATGAAAAAAGAAACAAAAGGAAGGTGTCTAGACTAATTGCATAAGTTTAGTTATGGGTAAACTACAACTAGCTTGCCTAAGCCAAAGTGAGGACCGATTGGACTCAATGCAACAACTAGTTCATCAACTTGTTACTGAAAATGTCCAAATGAGAGAATAGGTAGAGCAATCATAACAATAGAATAACAAACAAAAGACATAAGAGTTATCCTTTATACTTGAGTAGGAAATTGTCACGTTGAAAGAGGTAAAGAATAAACTATGAGAACCAATGGATAGCCTAGATACTCTTAACATTCTCCTCAATCACTAGCTAACTAATTTGACAGTTGCCTGCAATGGATTTCAGATTCAAAAGGTACTTAATAAGGACTTATTGGAGAAGAAGAATTGCACATTTGATCCTTGGGAAGTATAATCCCTTGTACTTCATTTCAATTTGGTTGCCTTATACATTGGGTACTTATTGGTTTGGTCAATGACTGTTCTATGTCTTGTTTTGATAAGCTAAGTGTGAAATTCCTTCTAGGTTTATAATAAAAAATCCTTAAATGCGGATATATGTAATTTTATACTCATCACCTCAAATTTTCTCATCAATCCCCCTTTAAATAGGTTAAATTATTGCATTTTCTCATTCAGTATAGCTACTAGCCACATAGGTGCACCCATCATTGTAATGACCACACACATATCATAGTACTTACACACAACTAAGCATGAGAGCTAAGCCAAAATTTGAATGGTCCTCTCATACCAAATTTTGTGAGGTCTAGTTGGGACCTCATACCATAGAGAGTCACAAACTATTGTTGGGAAATTTTTCGCTATCAACAGGTATGTGAATTATGGAATCGAGGTCCATAATAAGGTTGAGACCAAAAATGTGGTCATTTAAGGCCTCAAGATGGATCCTAAAGTTTTTCTCTTGAAATTTTCAAGGAGGGAGAAGTAGTAAAAATGACACATAAAGTTGATTCCTCCAAATATTCCGCTCTAAAATATGGCTGCAAAAAATATATTGATCCAGCCACAATTATTTATACTTTACAGACCTTCCTCTTGGATTGTATCTAATAACATATGAACAAATTATTTTACCTAGAACATCTAAGTAAAAGGCCTACTCACATTGCTTAGAAGAACATAATATTGCCATCGTATTAATAGAGGTGTTTGAAATCAAAGGCTATTGAGGTATTTCTTAGTTTACTTGAAAAAATTAATCTGGAATGGGTATGAGGATTGGGCAAGACCCATGAAATGGCTTCGAGAATACCCACAGGCTACTAGTTTAGCTCAGAAACTTTCTCAGAGTAACAGACATTACCTATATCGACCACATAATGGACCCCAAGCATATAACATTATTTCAGTGAGCATGGAAATCAGCCCATAGATTGAACATTCCACAACAATGGACATAGCAATGGAATGCCTATATTGGGGCTCTTACTAAAGCTCACATCCAGTTAGGTGAAGGTGAAGATGAGGTAATATGGGTGCTCTTGAAAGCTAGTAAATACATTCCTAAGGAAGGCTACCTTGTGCTAGCCGAAGCTTGTTGACCACAAGCCATCAAGTCCTAGTGGAAGCACTTGTGGAAGCTCAAAGCACCCCACAAGAATAGACTTCTCATGTGGACCATGCTTAAAAAAAAATTCCCAGAGGAGATAACCTTCTCAAATGAGAACAACATGGCCCATTTTTGTATTGTCTTTGCAAAAGCAACAATGAAACTGTTACCCACCTATTTATCGATTGTCAGGCCGCACAAGAACTCTGGCAATCGATCTTATCAGTGGTTCCATCTCTGATCAGGTGGCAGGGTATTACTATTAAGGAGGCTTGGTCAACATGGTGGTCAAGCATTGTTCCAACAAAGCTTCAGAACATCCCGTTCCTCATTAACTAGGGCCCTTGGATCAGGTTCATGACGGTAGGAGAGGGAGGCGAAATAGGGATGGGAAGCTTAATAGTCCTCCCCAAGGAAAATAAATGCTTGCATGTAAAGGTAAAGGGAATGCTAGGGGGCTAATCTAATGCAAAGGGTGAATTACGCCTCTCTGAATGCACATCATGAAACTATGTTTAAGATTCACCATTCTGAAGTTGCAAGAAGACTAGAGTGTAAGCACAAGAGAGAAGGTAAACATATTGTGGGTTGAGAAGAGGGTCAAGAAGGCACTTTCTGGTTCTTCCTATTTTATATTGGAGACACAATATTTAACAGTTTTTATATGGTAGATACTAAAGATGAGATGGATTGTCAAGCATATGCTGGTAGGGGCATTGTTGGACTATCAGAGTGGAAAAAATGATCTAATGGATAAAATCAATGCCTGCTTCCAAAGAAAATTTCAATGTTTAGGAGCAACTTGGGAGGGGTAGCTGATGGTTCCCTAAGCTAGGTCAAGTGCTTGCAATGTATTAAAGATCAACTTCTGTTGTAAAGTCTTATGAGGAATATGATTATGCAATAAATACACATGAAAAATTGGAAGTCAAAGTCTAGAACTCATTACAAAGAAGTGGTTCAAACAATCACCACTAAGTTTTGAATGGGATCTAAAATTTGACTTTCTCAAAATTGAATGAAGTTGGAATCACTCTGAAACAACCCTAAACAAGTAATGTTAATATACAAAATTTAAGTAAAAGTTGACATTATCCTTAACTTTCCTTTTCAAAATGGAAAGATAAGGAGAATGTCAACTTTTAGTTTAACTTTAAAAATTATATATTACCATTAATTACTTGGGTTAGGTTTTGCAGGGCCATGGGGTTAAGATATTTTTTTTCCTTTTAAGTATTTTTTATAAAAAAAAATTAATATTTGGTGGTCATTAGCTATGTTGTCCTACATTCTTTATAATTTGTCAGTTTAGTAGAGAACTAGTCACTTTGGTGTTTTAAGGTCTGTTCAATTCAAGACTAGCCTTAGCCAATCGAAACCACCAAACTATACTAGTACAACTCTAAAACCATTGGGACCAACCAATTCCACTACTTCTAGGCTACTACCAATAAGAGTGTGCCCTTCTCATCCTCCTCTCAAGTCTTTTTGTTGGATCCTTTCAGGAATGGTGATTTGGAGAGTGCCATAAATTGTCGGACAGTTGTGAGCACCTAAGATCATAAGTAGTTAAGCCTTGACAAACAGAAATTTTCAAGGAACTAATACAGACATCCCAAAACATATTTAGTGAGGATGTTCATGCAAGGAACTATTACAAACCTCCCAAGATACTTAGTGAGGATGTGCATGACCAAAAAGCATCAGAAAAATTTATCCATCCTCAAAAACCCTACCTAAAACATTGAAGTGTGGTGCAAAACAAATTGCTGGTAGGCTATTAATGCTACCAACAATCATTCCCTCTCCAATTTCACAAGAAGCTCCTAGTCAAGCTACCTCCTCCACTATGGCTATAGTAAGTTCTTACAATTCTATGAGCTATAAGAAATTAAAACTACCTTCGAATCTCCACCAATCTTAGGGAACATGACTTCTCTGCATGCCCCAACTATTTTGGGTAGATTAATCATTTAACTAGATGATCACTGAGTTTCACTGAAGTCCCACTGCTTCAATTACCTTCCACTAGTTCCTCCAAAAGTTAGAAATAATTTAACCGGCAACAACCTGAGATAATTGACCTTTATTGCTACAAATTAGCATTCGCATATGCAAAACTAAACTCTAACTCCTCCATCTCGAATTTATTGAGTAAAATAGTTGACACAAGCCATGTCACACAAGTTAACATCGTCCAAGTTGTTTGTTGATGTGGAAATTCGATTTTTTTCAATTTAATCAAGGAAAAATCAAATTGATAATTTCTTGTTGCATTTTTCAACACATAGTTCATTGGAATGTATTACTTTCACTATGAACTTGGCATAGTTCACATGTTGAATTCATAAGGTTTTGGGATGATGTGGTTCTATGTGTTGTGTATATAAAAAATAGGTGTCCATCTCCTACTATTAGAAACAAGACTCCCTATGAAATGTGGTATGGCCAGATTCCTTCTGTGAGGCATCTAAGGGTTTTTGGTTCCTCCTGTTATGCCTTCATACCTAAGCAACAAAAAAAAAAACTCAGTGCAAGGAGTCACAAATGTATCTTCTTTGGGTACTCATACCTCCATAGCATATGATCTCTATGATGAAGTGAAAAAGAAGTTTATAAGATCTAGAGATGTCATCTTTCTTGAGTCTCCCAAGATTGACAATGTTGTTGAGTGGAAACTTAATCGTTTGAATAGGTTCAAACATGAAAAGTATTTTCAAGAGTTTGATAGTGATGTTACACATCTCCTTCTCTTATCTCTATACTTTCTATGAAGAGCCTTGAAGAAATTAGGTTGAAGGAAATTCCTACCCCTGCTTTGTCAGGAAAGAGCTAAGAGACTACTAGCAGCAGGTAGCCAAATTTGATAAGTAGTGAGGGTACATGCAAGATACAAAGAAAGGATTAATGCAAAGGAGTGTTCTAACTATATACATATCATCAAACATATTTCATCCCACTTGGATGCCTTGCATCGTGCCCGGTTAGTCATAAGATCATGTTGGTCACAACCTCTGTAGCTTAAATAAACAAGTGGTCTTTCTCTTCATCTTCTAAGCTATGTAATAAACAAGTGAAAGGGAGCAAGAAACGTAGAGGAAACACATGGAATGACTTTTAGTTTTTGCAAACATGCATTCCATTGAAGACAAAATTATACAACAATGATAAGCAAACTTGTAAGCTACAATAAGAGGTGTATTTCAAAAGATGTGCTTTGTTTTCCATAGCTAGCCTCCAAATGGTTATGCATCAGATGGATTCTTCATGTGGTCCTGATATTCTATCATACCTTGGGTTCCTTAGTCTGCTTACTTTTATCCTCAGCTCCTTCAGAGTCATCTATCATGCCATCTTTCTTCGTGGCCCCTGAGAGACACAATTGTGTAGTTTCAGCGAGCAATGACTGTTGTGAGATGAAGCCTTGGGAGGACACATTTACAAAGTTTTAGCTGGATGAAAGGCACTGCTATGGGATGAGGTTGTGGGAGGACATATCTATGCAATTTCAGGATGCAAGGCAGATTGGGTAGTCAAGGGACAAAATTGCACAGTTTCTAGAGACATTCAGTTCTGGCTGAGGGAAGGACATTGGAGTAAACCACTCCACAATTTTGAATGATAAGGGAGGTTGGGAATTGCGCGTGTTTCACAATTCCAATAGGTAAGGGAAAATATTGAGGGTTACATATGTGAAGTGCGCAGTTCAGGAAAGTTGGTTGAGGCTAGGTTGATAAGGATACTCCAAAATTTGGCTAAGTGTGGGAGTAGTGGAACTAATTTGAACAATGATAAAACTTGACTATGGTAACACACTTGAAAACTTAGTGATACAACATAGAGCATCCAGAACATATAACACATAATTCTCTTAATGCAACAACCTTTGTGGCATCTTATGGCAAGTGCGGCTCCGATTATAGACTTTGGGAGGATGATAGATTGTGTGAAATGAGTGTGAAAAATGACTATGTGGTGAGGACAACCCATTCTCATAAATATTTCCCGTTGATAAAAAAAAACCTCACTTTCCATGACAAGAGATAACCCACATGCCCAAAGATGACAAATTCTATGTAAAAATAAAAGCATGAACGACTCTTAAGATAAAAAATGGGAGATTGAGATCATAATCAACTTACAAATAAGTGACTAAGGAACGATCAATCACAATATCCATATTAGTCTCCAAAATTTAAGTGCAGGCCAAAATTTTCGAGGGTGTTGCAGCCACTACAACTGATAATTCACCTTATTGCTAGCTTCTTTTTCAACTAGTGCCTTGAGTTCTATGAACTTGGAGAATGTCTCATCTTTCTTGCACATGAAAAATATCAAACACTTCCGTGAGAAGTCATCAATAAAAATGACAAAATATTTGTGTCTAGCGGTGTAGGTTGTCGAGAAAGGTCCATAAACATCATAGTGGATCCTTTCTAGGATTACATGTGCTTTGTTGTCCCGAAAATGGAATGTGGATTTCATGTACTTCTGCAACGTACATCCTTTGCATACATCCTACTGGTTAAGTGCTCCTCTAGGGAGGCTATTGGTTATTTGTTGCATAATATTTGAGGTACCATGATGCAAATGACCAAGTATTTTGTGCCAAAGTTCATCGACATCGCGACCTGCACTTTCTTCGCCTTAGTACTTAATGCAACAAAATCTTCCACATCTAGCTTATACAGGTTCTTCACATGAACCCCGATATGCCTCACCTGTCCCGTGGCTGTGTCTCAGAAATGATTTTCCTTTGTTTAATATCACTTCACAACCATTGTAAACCAACCACTTGGTGAATGCTAGTAGACAGCCCCTTAATCCTTTACCTTTACCTTTTTTTACTAGCGCATCGTATTGAAAATTTGAAGACAAAATATTTCTTTTCTCTTAAAAAATTGTCTTTAAATCCCCCTCCATGTAGCAATGTCGAATGCAATGATAGACAAGTTGTCTCTAATCGTATCATCAAATATGAAAGGGATAGAAGAGAAATTAATGTTCGAGACATCTTGTTAGCAGAAATTGTTGTGTTCTTCTTAGTCGACTACCCCCACAAAACAAAGAGCCCAACAAATCGTTGTCTTTATATAATATAATGTGAATGGTAAGTAAAATAACAACCTTGGTATAGGCGCAAGACAGACATAGTTCCTTGCAAGCTGGCGAACTTAGGGCGCACTCTCAGAGTCAATTTTGCAGCTGTTGGATAATATTGCCTTAAATTGATATGTTTGTGTCTTAATTATTAATTGTATTAAATAGATTTATCTAAAGTGGCCATTATCTGAAATATAAAGTTTTATCTTAAAATATTTTTGTCTCAAATTGTTTTTGTCTTAACATAATATTGCCTTAAATTGTTTTTGTCTCAAACTGCTTTTGTCTTAAAATATTTCGTCTTAAACTATTTTTGCCTTAAATATAAAGTTTTGTCTTAAAATACTTGTGTCTGCTTTTGTCTTAAATTATTTTGTCTTAAACTATTTTTGTCTTAAATATAAAGTTTTGTCTTAAAATATTTTTGTCTCATATTGTTTTTGTCTTAAAATTTATATTTAAGACAATTCAATTGATATTAAATTTTAATGTAAAATAACTAAAATATAAAGTGATTTTTTAAGACAAAATATTTATTTTGTCTTAAAAATGCCCTTGGTGTAGTAGTGAATGTACCCATGAAAGAATGAATATGGAGTTTGTTTAACAAGAGAAATGGATAACCAAAAAAGAATAATAGATATAAGCTAAAACCATTTCATTTTTCTGTAATATTATATTATTGGATCTCAATCACAAATTTCAATATAAAATTACTGTAATCATTAAGTAATAAATAAAAGAAAGAGTTATTGTAAAATTATGACAGAGGTGTTCCATATTACCCATATCCATTATTTAAATAATTTAATCTGCTAAGAAAAAATCAGATTTCAAGCCTTCCCAAAAAAAAGTCTTTTATTAGAATTTTCTTCTATATGCATAGCAAAATTTTGTAATTAGAGTTAAACTGATCTCTGATGAGATTTAAGAATTACGCCATTTCAATACACCATTTACATTATATTTTTATTACAAAGAGATAATAAAAATAATCCTGGACAGTTGGCTAATTAGATTGAATAACCATTATATTTGTATCTCTGTACAAGGGATATAATGTTTCGTATAGGGGAAGAAAACCGAGGAGGTATGGCTTCGCACAGGGATTCATCCAACCAGAAGTACTTCTCCTTGTAGGTGTAAGGAGAGGCAGTGTATACATATTGCATACATATTTTGAGTACATCAATAAGAAGCAATCAGGTTGATGGATTTACATTTGCTATTGACTTGAATGTGTAATGTCTCGATTTGCCTTATTTTTCTTGTAATGCGTGGAGGGCAATTACTGTGGCTCTGCACAAAGGGCACGAAGATTTATTGAGAGTACATGGAAAAAGCCAGCGATCAATGCAAGAAATGTGAAAATAATGTCTATATTTGGGAAGAATGCAGACTCCATCCTCCTCGCCAATACACCCCAAATAGATGGAACATGAAGGTGAATCATCTAATTTTCTTAAACACCCATACTGGACTTTAGGCAGAGATCTGATTGCCTTGGAGCGGGGTGACAGAGTACTACTGACGGTATTTTGATTAGGTCTGGAGCGGTTGTTATTAACATTGATATTAATATGAATCCTGCCCACTAATATGAAGAATCGCACAAGCAGGGCAAGAAATCCGTGGAGAAGTTGTAGTTCAGGGAGGGCATGCTCATTTAATCTCTGGGTCGCATGCCAGATTGCATGCAAAACATGCGTCTCCGCCCCCAAATCTAATAGAGCCGTCAAACTGAATATGATAAATCCCACACCCATGCAAATATGATAGATTACAATCGACGCCAACACTGGGTTTAGTTTGGAAAACGTGCTAACCCGATTCACTATAGGAGTAGTCTACCTAGGCGGTAGAATGGCCCGTTTTCCGGCACCGACCGGAAAATCGCCCAGCTCGCCGGACGATTCCTCCGCCCTCCGCCACCTTCCCCTACGCGCGCCACCCTCCTTCCCCGCCACCCTCCCCTGGCAATCCTAACATTCCGGCACAATAGATCCGATCGCAGCGGTATCTTGACATCCCTGACAGATCGGGGACGAGCTAGAATGTCAGGAACGGAAAGTTATTGCGATCCTGCGGTTGCTCCCTCACTCACCTTCCTCCTCGACTCGGCACCCGGAGCTCTGCAATTCCTCCACTCTACAATGCAATTCCGCTCTGCAGCTCCAAACCCAGGTGTTATTCCGATCCCGCGGTTGCTCCCTCGGTCACCTTCCTTCTCGACTCGGGCGCCGGAGCTTTGCAATTCCTCCACTCTGCAGCTCCAAACCCAGGTATCGTTTGCTAAGAAATCAATATGGTTCTCAAAATTAATCTGCAAAAATGGTTTCCTTGAAAACCCTTCTATTAAAATTCTCTTTGACAAAAATTGAAACGTCGGTGTTTCACTGCACGTGGACAGTCGCTTTTCTCAAAGGATATTTGGGCAGATTGCTCATTGTCATGTCTTGAATGCGTTTCAGGATTTGTACAGCCGCCCTCATAGTGGGACGATCTAAAGGCTCCTTGTGCAGGCATCGCTAAGCCAAGTCTACCACAATCTTGGCCTCTTGAATTGAGAATCCTGCAATCAGCCTGGGATCCACAATCAATGCCAGACTCCTCTCGTCCTTGACAAACTTCATACTCCACTTTACTAAATTTCTCTCATCCTTAGGACGCCTGTGGTTCATATGTTGCCGACCT
This sequence comes from Pinus taeda, assembly GCA_000404065.3. Lineage (NCBI taxonomy): Eukaryota > Viridiplantae > Streptophyta > Pinopsida > Pinales > Pinaceae > Pinus > Pinus taeda. The sequence continues at coordinate 92,637 of APFE030670902.1, read as the reverse complement.
GTCAACAATTCCAGAAGCATTATTCCAAAGCTCCAAACGTTACTCTTAGGAGTCACCAGGCCTCGCGCTACAGTTTCAGGTGCAAGATATGGCGCTGTTGCCTGTATACAAATATCAAAAACCATCCGAGTACTACCATTCTACACAAACAAGATAGAACTAAACACAAAATTCTTTATCATAAAAGGACCAATGTAGAATTTATTCAATTTAATTATCAGACTTACACTGTAGGCGACTTGGACTTCCAGATTGCATCTAGAAAATCCATAATCAGAGAGCTTGGCATTGAATTCCTTGTCAATCTGGACATTAGCAGCATTGAACTCACAGTACATGGCTTGTATCAAGATTACATTGGTTAATTTACAAATATAAATTTGTTTCCCTAGATGCCCTCATTTTCAAGGGAAAAAAATGTTTAACATCATACCTGGAAAGGGCCTTCTTCGTGTAGATATGTGAGGCCCTGGGCAACACCAAGAGCTATCTTCATCCTCGTGCGCTAGTCAGTCAGTGAGGGCAATCTATTGCCATAAAGAAGCCCATCCAGACTTCCATGGTGAAGCCTCTCATAAACTAGCATGCGTTCCCCATTCTCCTGGGCATGGAAACTAATTAATTTGCAGAGGTGAGAATGATCTAAACAAGATATTGTATTCACTTCCATCAAAAATTCCTTGTACGTCTGCAATCACACAAAACATTCACAATGCAGTCAATTGAGCAACCTATATCACTAATCTTATCGATATTTTCATAGTTGAATTTTTGGAAAAGAATTGTGTTTGCTAATTTAGTTTATTGGCTCCACCCAAAGAGATATAAAGGTTTGAGTTTCCAGGGAAACCAGTGAAAAGATAAATTATCAAACAAAATTCCTTTCCAAAAATTCATCTTACAATCTATATCATCCCATAATTGCATATTTAACAAATAGAATTATATCACCACATAAACTAGTTACCTGCCTAGTACCAAAAAGACGAGTTACAGTAGCATTTTCTACTCTATGCTCATCTATATTGCTCCCCTGTTTCAGAGATGCCCTGTAAACACTTTCTGCAGGTCCTTCATACAAGCACCATTTTGGACTAAAAGAATTGCAGGCTGTGGAGATTTCTTAATATGTGAAACACTGCAACGTAGTAGGCAGTGTTGTGGGGTAGTGATCTTTTGGAGGAGGAAGGGTTTTAGGCTCAGAATGAATGAATGTAACCAAAGATTTGGAATTGGTAGTGGTAAGAGATTGTTTATTGATTGGTATGAAGCTTCCTTTTTCCGAAGGGGTCTCTCTAGGGAGAGGAAGGGGTCTCCGAGGAGGATTGTTGTTGATGAGCCAGTTTGCATGTTGAGTCACAATCTGAGCAGGTTTAGGAAGGATAGCAGTTTTGTTATCGCAGAGGTTGATGGATTTTACTGCTGCAGGTGGATACTGTTTTCTTTCGAAAAATTTTGACCTATATTTATGTTGAATGAAGCACCCCAATTCACTAAATAATGGAATCTATATTTATGTTGAATGAAGCACCCCATTTCCACAATTTCAAGGTTCCATTATTCAGTGGAAATGGGGTGAATAATGGCAGCCATCATTATGATTCGCAGTTACGTTGCTCATGTGGAATGTGAGTTCCCCCATGAAAGCCATTGGTTGTTGGAGAAGAGAATGAGCGAGACAACAAATTAGAAAACTGAGTGTAGCGCAGAGGTGACTGAAGAGGGGATGGAGATGATAGACCAAGCTCTGTCTTGGCATTGGAAATCTGGGACTGTAAGAGTGTATTAGGCCCAAATGCGAGGCGAATCATATCATGATAACACCTCATTTCTCTTTGTTACTAGCAAAAGTACCACATTCACCATTAGTAAAGGAATACAGCTTCCCAAATCACCCAAAGTACAAGAGAGCAATGACCACTGTAATAGCCATAAGAGAGCAAAATGAAGGTGTTGAATCATGAAGGGATTATGAGACAAAACAGTTCATTTCACAGAGCCACATCTCGTATTATATTTACCCTAAATCTATAAACCTCTCATACACAGAATCGGTTGCCTGCCAATAAAAATGAATATAATAAAGAATGTTAAAAGTGATATTATCATTCCATGTAAAACCAGAAGAAGTATCTCATAAGAACAGGTTACCCCACATCTCCATGAAAGCATGCCGAATAACTAAGGGATGCCTACCGTAGCCTGATTCGTACTGTGCGCAGATTTACATAGGAATAGATACAAATTATCCGGAATTAATCATGAATGTTTACTCTGCTCTTAACTTGCTTTCACAGAATTGCTTTCGTTCAACACCATTTTGAATTGTAGCACAGCACTTCAAGTATACTGCTTACATCTTCTGCAAGTCAGCGTACATTTCTATTGGGTCAACTGTCTCTTCAATTCCTATCTGCCTACACAAACCATCATTTAGTGTGGTTGTGCTAGTATTTCCCTTTATCTGGGATTTTAACCTACCTCTAGAAAGGAAAGACAGAACAATATGCCCCACAGAAAATCAACTACATCTGCAAGTTTTGAGAACTTAAGCAAGTAAAGAGATGCTTCCGAATTGTCTAGGGCAATTCTGCCATAAAGCCCGTAGAGATTTCTTCCATTTACATTGTTCCATTTCAAATTAGCCTCTGGTGAGACCTTTTTGTAAGTTCTAGATATGATTGTTTGTTTTATAGTGGGTTGTCTTATTTGTATCCCAATGATCGCTTTTATATCAACCCTATCTAGTAGAGGATGGACCTTGCATGCAGAGATATAAATCAATCTGGATATGATCAACCCATCCTTATTCTTCATCAACAAATTTCCAGAAGTTAAAACGTAAACATTGGGGGCACTCAAGGTTTCCTTATTTTGGTTTGTTACCAAACACAAGGGGAAATTTCTTATGATTTATGAGTTGATTGTATAGCCGCATTGGCTCTTTGCTTATACTTGGCATTATATCCTCCTACCATTAAATTAGGTATTAGGAATAAGCTTGATGTTTGCAAGCATTAGGTTTCATTTATGCTACATTCCTTGTGGCATCCTGGCTTGTGCCTTATCTTCAGAGGCTCTTGAGAATGAGAAGCTAGATATGAGGTTTCTTAAGTATTTTGGTAATAAATTTGAATTGGATTTTTTACTTGGGGTGACAGGAAATGTGAATTATTGGACCCATCATGTCACCTATTCTAGCCTTTTTCCTTTGTAGGTACATCATGCATATCAACAACCATTAGATATTCTAGAGTTTTCTTGCACCCTATGAGAGTGTACAGTGCCCATACGAAACCTAGTTGTTATCACCTGAAAAATGAATGTTTCATTATGCATTTTCAGAGGCATCCTTTTCTCAGTAATTTAATTATAAGAATGTGAATCCATTGGCATGAGCGTTGTCTTGAAGGCCATTTACCTTGTCTCTCTTTGCCCGAGGACTACCTTTTTCATCTAGCTTGACTAGATCAAGGTACAAATAATGGATATGATATTTCCATTTCGTTTCTGCCACTGATATTTCCAGGGAAGGAAGTGGTGGGTTATTGAATTGCATAAGCCATGATGTTCATGCTTCCTTGGCAGCTAGGCAGTTGATTTAATATAACACAACATATTTTTGTAGCATTGGGTGTACGTCTATACATAATATGCATGCACACACATACACAACCCTTTCCTGGTTTCCTGAAACTTTAAAAGTGGCATTTCCAATACACATTTTCAAAAAGCGTACCCATTTTTCTGTTTCAGGTAACTTATCACTATAGCCTATGAATTTTAAATGCTCTTCTAAAGAGTTATCAAGCACCTGTTCTTGGCTATCTACTTTGGGTGATACCTAATACTCAATCTAGAAGTAATGTTTTGAATTTCTCTCAGCTATTTCATTTTCTATGTCTTGTACAAAGATCTCTGTCTTCAGTGTAGCTTGCACAACAGTTAGTGGGCAATGGAATAACAAGATGTACCTTTGCTGTTCAGTATGCCAATCAGGTCTTTGAGTTTTAGTTTTTGTGTTCAATGCAATTCTGAGTGCAACTGCTCTACGATCACCTCTATACTCACCATTCTTCTGAAGGCATGTGAAGTTGGTGTTGTTTGTAGAAACTAGAAATGGCAATATCAAATCCTCCATTCTAGATTGGTCCACTGCTTGGCTGCTTGCTTGCCATGCTAAGTGAGTAGACAGAGTTGTATTTAACAGAGGCACTCCATATTTGTTATGAAGTTGAGTTTATCTTCTGCCCTGAGGATCATATCCTTTGAGATTTGTGGGTTTATGTTGAGTGAATTCTAGAAGCAGATTCCAAGTATACTCACCATTCTAGGAAATGTGAATTATTGGACCCATCATGTCACCTATTCTAGAAGAAGTTTCCAAGTATTCTTGGAGATATTATGTTAGGAATGTTCCTGTACAAGACACAACACTAATGAAGCAATTAAAATTTTCCAGCCATACCAATCGCTAGGCTTCTATAGTTGTGTTTAGAGCAAGGTTATTTTGTCCAGTTGAACCTTCTATCAACCACATACAGAAGGTTGAATTGGAACACACTGTGGAAATGATACGAAGCATAGACCAAGATTCAACCTTGACCATGCCCTTAATGCCATTCTTGAATAGAAAGCTAATGCTCCACTACTATGTTGGGAATCTTCTTCCAATTACCAAGTGGATGCTTATTGAACACTGGCTGGTATTTGTGATCCGACAGACTGTTTGCATGTTGCTTCAACACAATGCATCACCTTGGAATGAGAAACATATGCTAGCTCAGTTTGTCATCCAATGCTTGCGTAAATTGGAATAACTTGTGATTTCCTTTGTGAAAAGATGATGGTAGCCCAAGCTTTTGACAAATTGCATGACAAGATGTGATTGTTATGCAAATAAAAGTACATCATGTGTTAAAGGAAGTCCTACTTTCCTGTGTTTTAAATTTTGACCTAGAAACAATCATCTTTTTAACAGAACCCTTGCAAATGAGTCAGGGGACCTGTAAACCTTGGTGGATAGCAGTTTCAGGCTTGTAAAGGATGAAAATTCCTTCAGCTCCTTGAATACCTTATGTACACACTCTGGCTGTCGCTTAAAAATAAGAATGTTGGGAAATGATGATGCTGTACAGGATGGTATTTATGACACACCATAATACACTGTAATTCTCCCCCCTTTAGTGTAATGGTACCTTTGTGAGGGGACTAATATACAGAAATGTTTGAGAATAATGAAGCAATATGTTCACTGTGATCTGAATTAATCTATTCACACATCCCAAAATAAGGGAATCTGTACTTACTATCAACAGACACACCAAAGAATGATGTGAATTAGTCTATGATCAGAATTAGTCCTATTCACACATCCAAAAATAAGGGAACTGCATACAATATTCACTTCCTTGAGTATCATTTATTTTAAAACTCATAGATGTATTTGGGTCCTATAATGAGCATTTCATCTATATAAAGTGGTGATTGCTAATTGTGTTTTTTGCAGAATAGTTGCCAGTATTGAAAGTGTTGCAGTAAATGAACACAATTATCTGCTTTTTTTAATTATATACGATTGAAAAACATGTTGAGTATTAGGAAATAGATAATTGTCTACTTGTTTAACATAAATTTATTGTTATTTATTTTTCAGGTTTTTGAAGTGTAAAAAATGGTGCAAAACTGGCGTTTATGCATTGAAGTGTCTTGCTTTCCAAATCCAGGTCGAGCAGTTATTAAATTTATCCTTTACAATATGGCAACAAATAATTTATTTCATGGAAAGAAAGAAGTGCCTGGAATGACAACAAACAATGAGGCATATTACATTGCCCTTGTTGAAGAGTTAAAAGAGGCAAAACAACATGATGTCAATGATATTGAAGTCTTCACCAACTCGGAGTTGATATGTAATCAGATGAAAGGCATCTATCGGGTTCGGAAGGACAATTTAAAACCTCTTCATAAGGAAGCAATAAAATGGAGTTGTCAATTTCAACATTTTACCATCAATCACTCTGCAGATATTGAAAAGATGTCCACTGATATAATGTCCAGAGCATTTTTAAGCACATATGTAGATGCCAAATATGACATAGGATCACCATCCACTGCAACAGAAATCATTGATCACCATCAATATAAATCCCCATTGTGCGAATGGGTTGTTGTTATCATTTTTCTGGGGTCTATCACAGCATGGTTCTTTCACTAAAGAAGAAACTATTAATGTTTTATTTTTCCCCAACATGCAATGATTACGGTTTTTTGTATGGGAGACAAATTTATGGACAAATGTAATATATTCCATGTACATGGACAAATGTATTTTGAGAAAAGTCACTGATTCATGGTTTTGTGATTATCATCAATACATTATGATGTTGTATGATCCTTCCAAACACCTTCTCAGAGCTTTGTTTCTGGAGAGATATTGATATGCTATGTGATTTGTTCGTTGGTCGTTGATCAGTGATGAAAGGTTTCTTTACTATGTTTATAAGCAATTTATTCTTAATAACACATATTTCTCTTGAAACTATTTTCAATTTATTTCTCTTCCAGTTTACATAATTGGCTGGATAGTACCTGTTTTTGGAAGACTTTGAGAGATAGTTCGAAAGTAAAGTTGCATTTTGCCAATTTATCTGTTCAATCTATATGAGTATTTTTTTTTTAATGTAAATCAAGCATTTCATGGATTTTTTTAGGGTTCAAGACCTTATAACAAGATTTAAAGTCATTATATAATGACAATTAAATTTGAGTAGCAAAGATAGCAATCATTCTTTTTAAACACTAGAAATAAACTCAATTGACCCTCTTGATTACTTGCAAAATCTTATTTCTCAGTTTTATTATTTATAAAATGAAATTAACTGCTTTTACAATGCATGTGATGAGATATTGTACATAAACAAGTGACATACTTGTTCATAAAGGGCACTCATACAATCTTTCTTGTTTATATCTATTGTCCACAAATCAAATCTCGGAATCTCAAGTACCCAAAGTTGCAATATTAGAGTGTAACAGGTTCTTCAATCAACCTAGATGGTTGAAATCACAGTTTAAAGAAAAAAAATTGTGATATCAACAATTTCATGTAAGCCAAATTCTAGAGGTAGCCTGAAACTGGTTATATTATTTAATATTTAAGAAATAATATAAAATATAAAATAAATTAACATTAATTTAATTTAATCCATGGACTTAGAAGAGTCCATGATAAAGCTCATTGTTTTAAGGCACTTTTTATGTGAAGATCGCTGATTCCAAATCCAGATCGCTGGTTCAAAATCCTGTAAGTAGCTTAAAAAATGAACATAAATTCAACTTAATTCTAAACTTTACATTTTCCCTAATTCTACTCAACTCTGAAATTTCCATTTTTTTTAATTCTGCTCAAATCTAAAGCTTCCATGGTTTTAATCTTTTCCATGTTTAATAAATTAAAAATCAAAATAAATATACATTAATATTAATAAATTAATAACGTATTTCATCCATTTCAAAATATAATGTGCTTCTTTATCCGGATTAACACGCTGAATATGCATTGCATTGATGCCAAGATCGCTGAATTTAAACGATGCTATGGTAATTGATGGGAATGAAAAGAAAAAATTGCTCCTTTCTCTTGTCCTTCTTAAATGAAAATAAGTAACCCAACAGGACCTTAAGTCAAATTCTCCATAAGCCTTTCCTTAGCTTTACTACAAAGAGATCTTGCATTAAGAGCAACGAACCAATTTTAGTAGATACATGAAAGAGATGTGAGCCAATTTTAATAGAACCTTCTAAAAACAAAAACCAGTCTGTCTCAATAGGATCAATTGCTCCATTTTGTTATCCTTAGATGAAAATAAGTAATCCAATAGCATCAAAAGTCAAAATACCCATAATCCTATAAGCCTTTACTTAGCTTTACTGCAAACAGGCCTTGGTTTAGAAACAAATAGGCAATTTTAGTAAAAACTTGAAAAAGTTGTAAGCCAATTTTAATAGAAACTTGAGAGTCTTGTGAATTAAACATAAAACATGGGAAGTAGATCCAGGATAGCAAACTTCCTAACACAAGCAATCAAACGTATATGAAGTATGGTATGAACCTCTTACCTGTGGACATGTTTTTAAACAAAAGATGGAAAAATCAAAATCAAATCTCCAACTACCCATATAAGGCAGAGAGTGATATGTCAGATTAAATTACAATACATTTACTGCAGAAAATTAAATTACAGTACATTTACTACAGAGCAAAAAAAAATCAGAGCAAGGGCAAATAAGTTTCTTAAGCACAATCAGAGCAAGGGCAAATAAGTTTCTTAAGCACCACGGGAATTGGGCAAATAAGTTTCTTAAAACACCACAGGAACTACTTGAAGAGAGTTGAATTAAGCAATTTTTTCAGTTAAACTCGCTTGACTTTAATCTAAAAGACCAACATTAACAGAATCAAGTGCAAAATTGATATTTTAACATATCTTAACTACCAATATTTATAAGAGAAACGGCTTACATATAGATAACCCAGAAAAATGGTACAAAGCTTTCATTAATCTCTGCCAGGAAAATTCATTAGCACAGTGCTCTCTATTTGGTAAATAAGAACTACCAAGTTGTGAGAAATCTCATATGTAATACAAGTAGAGGCTAAAACTTGAAATGCTTTCTCTTAGAGGGTGAAAGCAGGCATTAATCACAGTTGTTGTTCGGCTCCTTGAAAACAAACTTATTGACAGTAGGTACAACTGCTATATGGGTGTCTGATATATAAATGCACCACCAGGTTCTGCAACAAAGACACATGCCCTATTGGCTATTCCTGACTTCCAAACTTGCCAGCAACTCACAATCCAACATTGGTGATGAGAACGATTCTAGGACAGTTTAAATTAAACACTCCTTCTTCAAAAATACTAAATCAGGCTTCAATTCCAAATAAGGGGTTTGATTTGTGTCTTGTTTGCTTCATGTTTTTAGAACTCATGATAACATCGTTCATGATTGAAGCATTAGAATAACTAAGAGTGCATGTTTCAGGTTGACTTAGTTCAAAAGCAACAAGTTCAGAAAACTGCACATCAAGATGCTATGAACCCAAGAGCTTCTTTCTTAAATATGAACACCGTAAATAAAATTAGATTTGTTCTGGTCATATAACAGATCTAACATTTGAGAATATATTTCAAGAAGAATTTAGATTGATGTCCAAAACAATAATTCATTCCCAAATTGTGGTGTGTATACAACATTGTCACAGCGTAGTCTACATTATTAGAACAATTACGTGAGAAAATACAGAAACATTGCAGTAAAAAGAACCAACAATTCAATTTGTTGAACAATTACAGAGCCATGTGAATTAACTCGACATTCCATGTCAAAGTTCAAAATTTCATGAAACTTCAGGAGAGTAGTGGCATATAATTGAACTTTTACTTTTGCATTGATGAGGGCTCAAACATTCCTCGGTGCTCATCAAGCACCCATATTTTTAATATTGCACTGATGAATGCTCAAACATTCCTCATTGCTCCTCAGACACCCATATTTTTAATATTGCACTGATGAAAGCTCAAACTTTCCTCAAATTTTGCAGGCACACATGTTCTCAATGTACCTAGAGCCTTCTGAAACAACCCAACATTCCATGTCAAAGCACAAAGTTTCATGAACTTTAAGAGAACAGATTATGTCCATGAACAGATTATGAAAAAGGTATTTTTATAACAACATAACAATGCGAAAACATAAATATACTTATCATATGATAAAAGGGCCATAAGGGGCCCTATGTAAATCTGGGCACAGTACGAATCAGGCTACGGTAGGCATCCCTTAGTTATTCGACATGCTGTCATGGAGATGTGGAGTAACCTGTTCTTATGAGATACTTCTTCTGGTTTTATGTGGAATGATAATATCACTTTTAGCATTCTTTATTATATTCATTTTTATTGGCAGGCAACCGATTCTGTGTATGAGAGGTTTATAGATTTAGGGTAAATATAATACGAGATGTGGCTCTGTGAAATGAACTGTTTTGTCTCATAATCCCTTCATGATTCAACACCTTCATTTTTCTCTCTTATGGCTATTACAGTGGTCATTGCTCTCTTGTACTTTGGGTGATTTGGGAAGCTGTATTCCTTTACTAATGGTGAATGTGGTACTTTTGCTAGTAACAAAGAGAAATGAGGTGTTATCATGATATGATTCGCCTGGCATTTGGGCCTAATACACTCTTACAGTCCATGATCTCCAATGCCAAGATAGAGCTTGGTTTATCATCTCCATCCCCTCTTCAGTCACCTCTGCGCTACACTCAATTTTCTAATTTGTTGTCTCGCTCATTCTCTTCTCCAGCAACCAATGGCTTTCATGGGGGAACTCACATTCCACATGAGCAACGTAACAGCGAATCATATTGATGGCTACCATTATTCACCCCATTTCCACTGAATAATGGAATCTTGAAATTGCGGAAATGGGGTGCTTCATTCAACATAAATATAGGTCAAAATTTTTCCAAAGAAAACGGTCTCCACCTGCAGCATTGAAATCCATCAACCTCTGCGATAACAAACCTGCTATCCTTCCTGAACCTGCTCGGATTGTGACTCAACATGCAAACTGGCTCATCAACAACAATCCTCCTTGGAAACCCCTTCCTCTCCCTAGAGAGACCCCTTCGGAAAAAGGAAGCTTCATACCAATCAATAAACAATCTCTTACCACTACCAATTCCAAATCTTGGGTTACATTCATTCATTCTGAGCCTAAACCCCTTCCTCCTCCAAAAGATCACTACCCCACAGCACTGCCTACTAGGTTGCAGTGTTTCACATATGAAGAAATCTCCACAGCCTGCAATTCTTTTAGTCCAGAACGGTGCTTGTATGAAGGACCTGCAGAAAGTGTTTACAGGGCATCTCTGAAACAGGGGAGCAAGACAGATGAGCACAGATTAGAAAATGCTACTGTAACTCGTCTTCTCGGTACTAGGCAGGTAACTAGTTTATGTGGTGATATAGTTCTATTTGTTAAATATGCAATTATGGGATGATATAGGTTGTAAGATGAATTTTTGGAAAGGAATTGTGTTTGATAATTTATCTTTTCACTGGTTTCCCTGGAAACTCAAACCTTTATATCTCTCTGGGTGGAGCCGATAAACTAAATTAGCAAACACAATTCTTTTCCAAAAATTCAACTGTGAAAATATCGATAAGATTAGTGATATAGGTTGCTCAATTGACTGCATTGTGATTGTTTTGTGTGATTGCAGACGTACAAGGAATTTTTGATGGAAGTGAATACAATATCTTGTTTAGATCATTCTCACCTCTGCAAATTAATTGGCTTCCATGCACGGGAGAATGGGGAACGCATGCTAGTTTATGAGAGGCTTCACCATGGAAGTCTGGATGGGCTTCTTTATGGCAATAGATCGCCCTCACTGACTGACTGGCGCACGAGGATGAAGATAGCTCTTGGTGTTGCCCAGGGCCTCACATATCTACACGAAGAAGGCCCTTTCCAGGTATGCTGTTAAGCATTTTTTTCCCTTGAAAATGAGGGCATCTGGGGAAACAAATTTATATTTGTAAATTAACCAATGTAATCTTGATACAGGCCATGTATTGTGAGTTCAATGCTGCTAATGTCCAGATTGACAAGGAATTCAATGCCAAGCTCTCTGATTATGGATTTGCTAGATGCAATCTGGAAGCCCAAGTCCCCTACATTGTGAGTCTGATAATTAAATTGAATAAATTCTATATTGTTCCGTTTATGATAAAGAATTTTGTGTTTACTTCTGGCTTGTTTGTGTAGAATGGTAGTACTCAGATGGTCTTTGATATTTGTATACAGGCAACAGCGCCATATCTTGCACCTGAAACTGTAGCGCGAGGCCTGGTGACTCCTAAGAGTAATGTTTGGAGCTTTGGAATAATGCTTCTGGAATTGTTGACAGGTCGGCAACATATGAACCACAGGCGTCCTAAGGATGAGAGAAATTTAGTAAAGTGGAGTATGAAGTTTGTCAAGGATGAGAGGAGTCTGGCGTTTATTGTGGATCCCAGGCTGATTGCAGGATTCTCAATTCAAGAGGCGAAGATTGTGGTAGACTTGGCTCAGCGATGCCTTCACAAGGAGCCTTTAGATCGTCCCACTATGAGGGTGGCTGTACAAATCCTGAAACGCATTCAAGACATGACAATGAGCAACCTGCCCAAATATCCTTTGAGAAAAGCCACTGTCCACGAGCAGTGAAACACCGGCGTTTCAATTTTTGTCAAAGAGAATTTTAATAGAAGGGTTTTCAAGGAAACCATTTTTGCAGATTAATTTTGAGAACCCCATTGATTTCTTAGAGAACGATACCTGGGTTTGGAGCTGCAAAGCGGAATTGCAGAGTGGAGGATTTGCAGAGCTCCGGGCGCCAAGTCGAGGAGGAAGGTGAGTGAAGGAGCAACCACGGGATCAGAATAACACCTGGGTTTAGAGCTGCAGAGCGGAATTGCAGAGTGGAGGAATTGCAGAGCTCTGGGCACCGAGTCGAGGAGGAAGGTGAGTGAGGGAGCAACTGCGGGATCGCAATAACTTTTCGTTCCTGACATTCCAGCTCGTCCCCGATCTGTCAGGGGATGTCAGGATACAGTTGCGATCGGATCCATTGTGCCGGAATGTCAGGATTGCCAGGGGAGGGTGGCAAGGAAGGAGGGTGGCGCGCGTAGGGGAGGGTGGCGGAGGGTGGAGGAATCGTCCGACGGCCGGAGCCGGACGATTTTTCGACCGGTGCCAGAAAACAGGCCATTCTACCGCCTAGGTAGACTACTCCAATAAAAGTGCATGCGAAGAAAAACATTTTTTATTGAAAAAATAAAAACAAAATGTAATAATATCAAAGAATGCAAATAAATCACAAAATATGATTGAAAAATGTAAACAACCCAAAATTGAAGCCACATCAAAACTATTACAATCTCCATATCATATATGGCCATAGAACATCCACCTTTCCACCATTCCCAATAGATTTATGAATTTGAATTTGATCAAAATTTTTGAAATATTTTTTGAATAAATTTTAATATATTATCATTAATATTAATATTAGAAAAATCAAATTAAAATTTAAATAATATAATTTATTTAAAAGAAACTCAGATTAACTTTAGGATAATTTAAGGGAAGCATAAAATTATATTAAATTTATGAATGAATATAAATAATAAATTCTCATGTGAACTTAATATTAATTAATATGTTTAATATTTTATGTTTATATTAATAATTAAATTAATATAATATAAATTAATATTTAAATTAATAAAATTAATATTTTGATGTTTAAAGTATATATCAACCATAGCTGTGCTAAATATATTTATTAATATCAAAATTTGTATTGTGCTAATCTATAATTATCATAAAAAAAATGCAAATTATATTAATTTGATTTATGACTAGATTAACTTATTTTAATTTAGTTTTTTTTTATTATTAAATAAAAATTTATATTATTTATTATTAAATAAAAAATAATTTAAATTTTTTATAAACTTATATTTTAAATAAAAAATTAAATTTTAAAATATTAATTTAATTTTTCTATTTTAAATTCAATCCATAGGCCATAATTTTTAAAAAATATAAAAGTGAAAATAAAAATATAATATTAAAAACTAAAATAAAAATATAATATATGGTGCAATAGATTTGGGATTGCCTCCCATTCATACCAGTGATCCCATGCTACTGAATGGATCTCATGTGACACATTTCAAAGATTGCACGCAATCAGTAACAAATTCTATAACTTTATTTCCAACCATATCATCTATCCATTTCCACCCTGTAACAATATTGGTTGGAAGTGTATATGTTTATTTCTTTTTATCAAATTTTTAGTAAAAAGCTGAAAAAAGTACAATGGTATATTCAGAAAATTTAAATCAAATGTTTTTTTATAATTTTAATGGATGGAAGCTTGTTAATGAACATTTCAGTGATGTTGGTTTAATTATTAAATTGTTTTTTTTTATAATTCAGGTGGAACTAGTTTTTATATTAGATAGAAAAATGCTAAAGTCATATTTGGGATGTTGCCAATGCTTCAAAGGGTTTTTTAAACTGCTATAACTGAATTCCATTCCTAACCCTCTCATGACATTTGAACCAATAATCTGATGAAAACTAATTTGCAGGCAAACAAACTCACTCCACCTCACAAATAAATTAGAACAAAAAATAGTTTGATCATACATCAGTTCTGAAGTTCATTCTTATACACAGTTTCTTTTGGGATTGTTTTAAGCAAAAAAAATTGGACGCTGATGGAAATAAAATATATTTTTAAAGCATGTGTTTCCATCCTTTCCTCTGCATTGTACGATGGCTCTCACACCATCACACCAAGCCCTAAACCCTACCTTTTTAGTCCCTGCCATCTGGAAATGGCTAGGGACTATAGTAATCGAAAACGATGTAGTTAATATTAGTTTATTTGTTTGCTCACGTCTGTTTCTCGAGTATAACCAAAGTTTTTTAGTCCATAGTGATTTACGGTCTTATTTGGCCTCTTCCCGAGGCAGAGGCGCTGAAAGCATATATTATCCTGCATTTGTCTCATTCATTTTTCGGAGCTGTTTCGAAGCTGTTGATTAATGCTAACATTAATCTAGCAGTATGAAATGCTAGTTCCCGGATATTGTTTATGTGGCACTGATGGGTTTTCTTTGAAGTTGCCAACACCAATGTCTCTACTCTGGATGTTGTTGTGGTGTCTACTGAACAGATGTTCTACATGCTGTTGTGGTGTCTATGGAATAGATGTTTATGTGCTGTTATCTCAGTCAATAAGCATAAAGCTGAGGAATCTACAAAACAGATGTTCTGCATGCTGATGTGGTGTCTATGGAACATATGTTTTTGTGCTATGCGCTGTGTTGTGTGTTGTCATCTTCATCGATAAGCATAAAGCCAAAGAATCAGAAGAGGGTTGGATATGCAAAAAGTCGAAGAATGAGAAGGCTGGATATGGAAAAGAAGGGGAGAACCGAAGGGTAAGGAGGAGACATGAGATTGTTGGTTGAATACCAGGAATAAAAACAGATACATGAGATTATTGGTTGAATATGAGGAATGAAAACAGAGACATAAGATTGCTAGTTGAATACCCGGAACCATGATGTCTTCTTTAGCAATTCAGCGCCTGCGTCCCTTTCCCATCCACTACTACCAATCTCCACTTATCAGGCGGGTCAGAAGGTAGCAAGGGGCATCAGCCGACTGAGCAGGAGCGGGATGCTTCTTCAGCGGCTACTAGGTAAACGGAATTCACTGCTTAATAAACAGCCTAATCAGTTGCTTAACCACCTGAATACACTTTTGTTGCTGAAGAATCAAGTGGGTTAATAAAATAAACTACTCAGTCAACTACATTTCGTTATGCTCGTGTTGTATGCTTTGCTCTATCTATCATCTATATAGATGTATACTAGCCCTGGTGGGTAACTAGCTTTAGCTGGCTGTGGTATGTAGTAGCCGGATGGATGGCTTTTTGTATGGGACTGGCTTTGTTGCTGCTTGCTCTATTGATGGTGGTGCTTAAGGTCCTCTTTGAAAGACCCAGTAGGTTTGGGTAAGACCAGAGAGAGACATAGAGACACCTAGCAAACACCTAGCAAAAGCTACCAATACTTGCAGACCAGACAGATGCTACCATTATACTTATACTTATATTGATACCGAGAACAAAGGGCAGGCACATGCCAGGAATAAGGGAAGGGCACATACACTTATACTTACTGGAACAAGGGCAGGGCAGGCGACAGAGCCTTTCCACCTGGGTGTAGAACGACTTTGTAGCACCACCGGTGAAGATCCGACCGAGGACTAGGTTTATCTCTAGGAACTAGCCTTATGGTAGGGGCTTGGAAATTGCTTGCCAGGACCATGGTGAGATCGTCTAGGAACTTCAGAGCAGCGGGGAATTGAGAATAGACTTGTAGATACACATCCCTAAGAATTATCAGAAGTAGATTGCAAGCGGATCAAATCCACCCAACGACAGATAAATTTCTAAGCATTGAAGCAGAGCGATGGTCCGCCTTCCTCGAGAGCATCCTTCTATGATTTTCACGTTTTCTGATGATAGTGGGGGGTCTGCAACTGTATGCAAGCATATCTTGAATCACACTATATCCATGCTATATCGCCATTTTAACCCTTCCCCGGTTTCAATCTTCCTGCTCAAGTTTCAATCTGCGTGCTCACAGATGTTAGCTTTTGCAACCTTAGGTGGCCTGCTTTAGAGCTTGCATCCTATGTTAAGGAGACAGGTGTAAGCTTGCATGTTATGCTATGGAGAGAGAGGTGTTAGGCACATGGCCCTCATGTAGGGCCCACAAGGTGGATAAATGTTACGGTTTTCATTTTTATTCTTATTGAAATCGATTGAGTTTCTTATCTTTATTTGAAATTTGAAATTTCAGGGTGCACTGTCGTTTCTTAGTGGATCGAGTTTAAAAATTGTGAGGGATTTCATCATACGCCACAGTTTCCTATCTGGTGTGTCTTGCATCCCTTCTGTTTTTGTTTATTTCTTAGTTTGAGGTAAAAGCAAGGTACCCTTTAATATTTTAATTATGTGCAGCTTGTGGGATTCAAAACCTTGATGTTTTTTTGCATCTGATCAAGTATCTTTGCGAAACTAATCGATTTGTGTTTGCCCAATTCATTGAATCTTATCCCATTTCATGAAATTTCATCTCATTTCTCCACTTGTGAGTACTAGTTTTATGTCAATTAAATCATTATGTAGTGAATTTGGAAGAACCCAATTCATAATTTTGAATATAGAGGGCTGAATCTTTGAAGGAATTTGTTGGGATATGATGCAATTTCAGAAAAAATTATTATTGCCCTCACTGAGAATTTGGTCAGATTGTTCCATGCAAGATTACTTGGTATGTTTAGTCCTCTTTTATATCAAATTTTTTATTCTTTACTATTTATTCTCACTTAATTTGTGCTTCACTGGGCATTTGTGACACGTTTCTCTTATAAACATAGTAAATTTTTTAGGTTTACTCTTGCAACCAATATCCAACATCTATTTATTCTCACTTAATTTGTGCTTCAATAGGCATTCGTGATCCCAAGGCTGGGTACTATCATGACCCATAAACACATGGAGTATTACAAGAATAATATGAAGAGGATGAAGAGCTACTGTTACTGAAACATGTGGCCTAGGGCTTGGTTCCTTATAGTAAAGGTTTCTGGTATGAAAATGAGTATGGAAATGCATAAGAATCTAGAAAAAGCTTCAGATACAAAGACATCTATGAGCAGGAGCATGGTCATGTTTTAATGGGGCCCATCTAGGTGAGCCCTCTACATGTTCAGTTGCAGGTATAGTTCATGCAAATGATTCATATAGTTTAAAATTTAGCTGGTTTCAGAGGGGTTGCCAACAGTGTTTCTAAATTGATCGTTGTTAGGTTATTATTCATCCACTGTGCGGAAAAATAAATCACTGAAATTCAAAATTTTGTTGATTCTATAGTGGTCGTAAAGTGGATGATGGGCATCAACAATCTGGAAAATTATCTTTTCATGCATGCCTTTGGAGAGATACGAATGTTCAAAACAAGCTTTAATTCAGTTTCTTTTTCATCACATTTACAAGGAAGAAATGAATAAGTGGATGGTCTCTCTAACACGGGTTTGAAGGTGGACCTAGGTACATGCCATATCCAAGAATACAAGGAACAAATTTTTGAGGATTTTCATGCATCTTTTTTCAGATCTGGGTCCATAGCTTTAGACTTACTATCATGTTGTTTGTATGTTTCTTAAGAGCCCTAAGAAAAAGATTTGTTTGAATGCTTTTTCTTCAGCTCTATATAGAAGAGGTTATAAGCTTTGTCTAGGACAACATTAAGCTATACATGGACCTTTCCACATGTTTATGTTTCTCTTGACATGCTATTTTAGATGCATCTCTATGTGATTCATGTTAGTATCTCTGCCTATCGTAAAGTCCTGTGTGCTTCATCGACAAAAAGAAGCAATTAGACAAACCCCCAAGTGATTCTGGGAAATAATGAATCAACTAAATGTATCACAGATTCTATCAACTAAAAGAAGACAAGAATCTTCAAAGCAACTAACATACAAATTTGCAATCCCTATTTCATTGAACATCACATCGATATGAGTCTATGGAAATCAACAGCTCATATGCAAATTCAATGGGTAAACATGCACAGGTTTGGTATATATTACATGAATATAAAACAAAAATAAACTAAATAAATTACATTAATTTAAAAAACTGCCAACGGAGATCCAAAGCTACACAAATGACAAATATGGCTACACATGAGCACCAGAATACCCAAGCAAAAGACTGAAAATATGCTCCTCGATGAGGCTGAAAGCACTCCTCTGTATGAAAATGGCACGCTTATAGAACTATAAGAGTAAGCACGGCTTTGGCTAAAGGAATATTTCTTGAATCGCATACCTGCCAAGCGGATAGATAAGGTTAGCACTTAATGTCCAACAAATGACGAGAAGTAGGCCAACGAGACTGCTTAGTACATAAGGATACGTAGAGGGAGTGCAAGGCCACTACTATATATATCGTATGAGCACAAATATCACAAGATAAAAAATAAATGCAAGACACAAACTAGCAGCACCAAAAACATGCAAATAAAACCCAATATCTAGTTTCTAAATGTATAAACAATATATTTGAATCCCACCACACTCAGAAAAGCAACAGAAAGACATTTAATGTTCAATTGTTTAATATGCAAGAATTGTTGTTAGCATGGATGGTAATTGTGAAATATAACATACTCCACATAGATTGCAAACCTTTAACAAACAAAAGCTACACAGAGAATCATTAAAAGTGAGCACAGTGAAGCGTGAGAAATAACTGGTCCCGATTCCTGGGGTTGCCTTGTTCCACGGAACAAGGGAATGGGAGTGAAATGTTTTGAATTTGGTGTGATTTTCATTGTCAATGTTCTGGATATTCTCGTACAGATCCAAGTCATTTTGAGAATATCCGTGAGACATTCTGCATGTTGGTGTACCTTTATAGGGAAGGGAGTATCTGGATGTTCTCAATCAGTGACAGGCTACTGGATGCTCAGACATTCCCGTGCATTTGTTCATGTATTGAAACAGAACTGCAAAATGCTTGGTTTCAATGCACAGTCAACCCAGGAGTTTGTAGAGTTCTTGCAATAATTTGTTTCATCTATGTATGGCAGTGTTTGCATCCATGCAAACTATTGCTGCAGTTTATATCTCTCTGTCAAGCTTGCAAACTATTGCTGCAGTTTATATCTCTCTGTCAAGCTTGGCTTGGCTGCCAGATTTTAAATTTTATCTTTTTTTGGTGACTTGTATTATCTGCATTCTCAATTAGCATTTGATTTCAATTTTAGGTTGATTGCAAATTTTGAAACCATGTCTCAAAACTTCATCTCACATCATTCACTCCCTAGGAGGAGAGCTTGGTGAAATCCTAAGAGTTTGATTGAGTTTACGTTCCCTGTATTTTTATTAACCGGTGATATTGCGGAGTTTCACTGAGTCTCCACTTTGGGCCCAAAACCATTTCTTGGCCATTTCTCACAGAAACGTTACCCTCTTGTATAATGCTTAGTGTTATTCCCGTTCACGTGAGCTAGAGAATTGTACCTTGGCAGTCCTCTGTATCAGAACCCATGGGCTCAATGGATGGAATTAGGTTCCTATACAGAAGACAAAACATCTCTCTTGAGAATGTGCATTTGTATGCAATCTACCAAAGGGATTTATATAAGTTAATTCTAACAACATTAGCATGTCAATGGAAAAACCTGGATTTTCTTTCATGTGATTTTTGAATTTTTGAAATTACTTTTCTGATTGGGATTGAACTCTGAACTTATGCTACTGTCTTTTAACTTCAAGAGCTATCATGGTTTGCTATTCATTACACAACTATATATGTATGATATATATAATAAATATAGACATTAAATCAACCGTTTTCAAGTTTTCTTCAGTAAAAGAGGCATAATATACCAATCCATCGCTTGTAGAGATTAGATACAGAATATATTTGCTTTTCTTGGGTTCTCCACTTAATTCATTTCCGAGGGATTTCCACTTGGTACTCCCCCTCATTCCACTCATGGTATTGAGGGTGAACTAGGTCAGCTATCAATAGTTGGTTTAGGATGAGAGCTAGCATGTTAGAAAGTTGGATTAATTTCCACTAGTTGAACTTGCACAATTGACATCATTAATGTTTTCTTATTAATATTGGGTATTAAATTGATTCAGTCCTCTAGCCATTTGTAGGGTAGACCTTGTCTCTGTTTCAATAATTGTGGTTCAGTGTTGGCTGTAACAACTCGTGATAATGGGATCAAGATCTTAGCTAATGCAAATGTAGCTAAGTGGGTGACAAGGGAGTCAAAGGTAACTAAGTAAGTAAGATGCCAAATTGCACATTCACTGGGCCTATATGGAAAATAATGGCAAAAACCTAATTTGGCATCTCTGAAATGCAACCTTCATTTTCAAAGATCATTGGTGCAGCAAATACAACTAGCCCTGTTCTTGGTGCAACAACAAATTTAGAAAAGATTCGATCAACATTATTGTTGGTAAGTGATTTTGTTACAAAGCTCACTATATTTGGTTCTTGTGAATATCTTTATACTAGTTAGTAGATAAAGTCATAGATAAACTTTTAGTAATATTTGTTTTAATTAAATATTAACTGTCATGATCAACACGCAACTGTAGAATGGTGTTTCTAGCTCTTCGATGGTCGATGTCAAACAGAGGCTTCAAGATGGTGGTACAGGTGAGAACGAGAGCACAAACTAGAAGTTCACTGAGGTAATGGAACTAGTCGATTGTAAGTCTATTAGGTTAACATATACACTACCAACAGGAAAGGCAAGTTCTCTTCTTATATATAATAGTTTGAAACTACTCATTTTCATGTTCTCTCGGGCTATAAAATCTCCTACTGATATGGGTAAATTTCATTGGTAAATATCCTACTCAGGTTCTTGTCTCTTAGCTTTTGATAGCAATGCTGCACATAAGCTATGGATGTGGCAATGTAATGCTTTGAATCCATCTGGCAAGGTGTGTCTCAACTTCGGTTTCACTTGCAATAGTTGAATGCCTCTTCCATTGTCGATTTAAGTTCAATTAATCTTTCGAACTTACTTTACAGGTTGAAGCAAATGTTCAACCACACATTTTGCAACCACCCAATAGGCACCCTTATGAAAAATGACACCAGTGATAGAAGCCTAGAAGAGGTTGTCCCTTTCTTAGCTTTTTCAAAGAACGATTCATATATAATGTCTGCTTGGGGTGTGAGAGTGTCCTTGTTCGACATGGTAACATCTAAGGTGAGGAATTCTTCTGCTATCTGCACATGCGATTCTGTTGAATTCATGAGTTTCTATAGTATAACATTATAAAGCATGTATTACATGAACAAAAGGGTCTCGTGGAAATTTATTGAGAATTTGATGGTATTTTAATAATTGATATGTGTGAATTTTAAATATGTAGTGATGCCTATATTGATGCAGATCATGGAATGCTACATGCCCCCTCTGCAGAAGCAACATGTATAGCTTTTAACCCTTCTGATAATAACATCATTGTTATTGGAATGGATGATATTATTTCTTTACATTTGGCACGAAGACTTCACCTTCATTCAAATATAATTTCTAACAACAACATGATATATTTCTATGTGCATGTGCTTTTGTTTAGTCTCAATTATAATTTCTAACAACAACATGATATATTTCTATGTGCATGTGCTTTTGTTTAGTCTCAATTGGCAGCATAGGCTTTGCAAAAACCCTCATCCTATTACTGATGTCACAACATTTTTGGAAAATTAAGTCTCTTAAAAATTTTGATTTTATTTTGGTCCCATTCTATGCAAACCTGGCATGTAGGACCAACTCACCCTAAAGAAAAGTACTCTAAAAATGATCTTCCCAAAATAGTTGTGAGAAGCCTCAACCAAGGTTCAAATGTTGTTAGCATGGATTTTCATCTTGAGAAGAAGACAGTCTTATTAGGTAATCTTCCATTTCAATTTCATTAGGCTCCTAAACACAATTTTTTCATCTAAAGTCTTATTTTAAATGCACTCTAATCATGAAATGACTTAAACCTGCTCAATCTGATGAACATTTTTCAGTTGGAATCGATGTTGGTGACATTGCAATTTGGGATGTGGGATCAAGTGAAAAGCTAACTCAGAAGTCATTCAAACATTGGGATAACTCAAGTGGCATATTGTGTGTGTCGAAAACAAAGTTTGCCCACAATATGGTCATTCAGCGAACCTGGTAATCTACAACACTATGCTGTGATTTCAAACTAGAAACTAAACAAATCATAAAGGAAGCCAATCAATCATTCCTGAAAATGTAATACAATGCCACTCAAACAAGTGTGGTATTGTACTGCAACTAGCCCAGGTTTGATTATGGGCATTGGACATGTTAACTTTCCTTGAAACCCAACACAATCCTACCTTGGCTCTACTTGCAAAACACCAAAGCGAGACATTCGAGGAATTTTGATCCTGTAGCAGAAAATTAGGTGGAATCTATCCTGGAATTCCACCCGTCCAAGAAGCCAACAGGGACATTAGAGCAATAAATCCATTTTCAAAGGAAAATCAATGTGTTTTCAAATTTAAAGCATGATACCAACCTATCATGCTTCTTCCTTCCTGTGATACTCATAGTTTCAAAAATGAAAGAATGTGCCTCTGATATTTGCTTCACAATGATATTTGTGAAATATTTAATGAATATCAGTTGTTTTGGTGCCAGACATATGTCTTCTCCCTCGGTAATGGCAACCCATTATTTTCTAGCCATGGCTACCCCTTGGTTGCTCTATGCCAGTTTGAATACAAGGTATGTGTACATTACAAATTGATCCTTCCTTCCCATTTCTCTTCTTCATTAATATCAAATCATTACATTAGATGGCAATCAAGCTCATTTCAGTACTAGAATTGACTTCGCCTCAAATTTTTGCCAAATGTTAAACAGAAAGAAAGCTAGAAAACAATTGTGCCAACAGCTAAACTTCTTGCATGTTCCATCTAGTCTTTCAACGTGTCTGGGTGTAACATAAATAATATTATTGTATCAATCAAGGCACGGCGGCGGCCCGTGTTTAGTTCCCTAGATTTCCCTATCAAATTTGTGTTTGATTAAGTTTTTTCAGATTGACCCGATCCCACAATACTAGTTGTTGCAACACAAGGATTTATATCCATTGTAGAGGCCATCTCTTCTAGTCATCCCTAAAACCCTATCCCTCCATAGCTAATTTTTCTATTTCACAGTGAACTTCCAAGTAATTTGTTCAATGACTGTAGTGAACAGAGAGTAGATTGAATGTTGGCTGATACAAGTTCTTTGAAGATATTTTAAACATATTTTTTTCTCAAATCAATCAACTATTAAGAAGACCACTACACTATGGAGACCAAAAGCCAAAAAACTATTGCGCCAACCGCTAAAATTCTCTCATGTTCGATCTGGTCTTTTAGCCTGTCAAGTAATCAATATGATAAATAGATGTAAGACATAAAACTAATTCACAACTTGGCTTCCATCTTTTCCATAGGGTGCTTCTGTGCAGTCTTAGAAGGAATTCATACCAACAGTAGAACAATGTTTCCAAGCAGATTTTACAGGTGAACAAGGATGCATCAGTTTTGATATGTCATCAGGCTTCTCAGCGTTTGACCAGTCCTGTATGTTTACCATCTTTGCACCATCGTTTGGCTTAAATGGGCAGTATCAATGTTTCTACTAATCTTTTGTTACAAGTTGAATTTAATCCATCCATGTTTCATTGTTGGAATAGCAAAGCATTTACAGAAGGTAATAACTCACTATTCATATGTGTTGGATCAGGTGCACAGCAAACTTAATTAAACACACGGCAGGAAAAATCAACAAGCACATAAGACACAGCTTTTAACGTGGTTCACCCAACCAATCTGGGCTATGTCCACCAAACATAGGCGTCAAGAATATATTAATCAAATTGGAGATTACATCAAGAAATCCTCACACACTCTTAGCAAACCATCCGAATGGTTGCCTATTATATAGAATAGAGAATCTAACAGCCTCATAACTCCCTCACATCAAATATAGGAGGCATTAACTCCCTCCCAACAACCTGGAGCTAATCTAGGAACTGAATCCCTATTGTTGTCATCCTTCAGAGATTTTTGCCTATTTGACTCAAACAGAAAATCTCAACAATCTCTACCTTGACAACAATTCGCCTGATGCCCTGTTATTATTATTTTATCTTTTCTGCAAGCCAAGAGAAGCCAAACAGCAGCGTAGCTTCTCCAACAAAACTGGTTTCGTGAACATGTCTGCACATTTCTCCTTTGTATGCACCTTTTCAAGAGAAATGCCCCTTTCAGTGATAACCTGTCTTACAAAATGATATTTGATTGGAATATGCTTTGACTTACTATGATAGGTCGGATTCTTAGCCAAATGTATTGCACTTTGACTGTCACAAAGTAACCTGATGTTATCCTGTAACCTACCAAACTCACAAAGCAAACCTTTCAACCAAACCGCCTCTTTGCAAGCATGAGAAGCAGCAATGTATTCTGCTTCAGTAGTGGACAAAGCAACAATGTTCTGTAGCTTTGACATCCAGCTTATAGCTCCACCTGCAAGAGTAAAGACGTACCCTAAAGTTGATCTTCTCTTATCCAAATCACCTGCAAAATCGGAATCAACATATCCGCAAACATATTCACTACTCTTATTGTAAGAAATACAATAACTACTTGTGCCTCTCAAGTACCGAAGCACCCATTTCACTGCTGACCAGTGTTCTTTACCCGGATTTGCCATGTACCTGCTAACAACCCCAACTGCATGTGAAATATCTGGTCGAGTACAAACCATCGCATACATTAAACATCCTACTACATTGGCATATGGAATTCGAGACATATAATCCTTTTCTTCATCTGTAATAGGACATAAACTCGAAGAAAGCTTAAAATGGGAAGCTAAAGGGACTGAAACGGGCTTCACATTATCCATACCAAACCTCAAAAGTATTTTCGCAATATACTTTTGTTGTGATAGCCATAGCTTACCATTGCTCCTGTCTCTGAAAATCTCCATGCCCAAAATCTGTCTTGCTGCTCCTAGATCTTTCATATCAAATGTCCTTGCCATCTGAGCCTTCGACCTGTTGATTTCTTCTATGCTTTTGCTTGCTAAAAGCATATCGTCAACATACAATACTAAGATAATGAATATGCCATTATTCAACTGTTTGAAATAAACACAATGATCATATTCACTTCTAACATATTTCTGACTCAACATGAAAGAATCAAACTTCTTATACCACTGCCGAGGCGACTGCTTTAGGCCATATAATGACTTCTTGAGCCTGCAAACAAATTTCGCATTGCGATGCTGAACAAATCCTTCCGGTTGTTCCATATATATTTCCTCATCTAAATCACCATGTAGAAATGTAGTCTTAACATCTAATTGTTGCAACTCCAAATCAAACAAAGCCACTAATGCTAACACAATTCTAATTGAAACAATTTTAACCACTGGTGAAAAAATCTCATGAAAGTCTATGCCAGCTTTCTGAGAAAACCCTTTTGCAACCAGCCGAGCTTTGTACCTGTCTTCCGTATCATTCACACCCCGTTTTAGCTTGAACACCCACTTGCATCCCACAGTTTTCCTGCCTTTCGGAAGCTCCACCAGATCCCATGTGCCGTTTTTACTCAAGGCCATCATTTCTTCCTTCATGGCTGCTTTCCATTTGTCACTATTTGAACCTTCTACAGCTTCCTGATAACACAAAGGTTCATCATCATTAGCAATCAAAGCAACTGAATCATCATACCTTCTCGGACAGCGTTTGATCCTTGTAGATCTCCTTAAGAATGTTTCTGGTGCTTCCACAATGGGTTGTCTATCAACTGTAGGAATTTCTTCATGATCGCCATCTGAGACCTGTTCATGTCCTCCATCTGAACCCTGTTCATAATCTGATTCTGAAACTTGTTCATGACTAGAATCTGAACTATGTTCATTATGACTATCATTAGAAATGCTGTCAAACTGAATATGTTGGAAATCAGATACATCATCCTGTTTCAATCTTCTATCTACATCTAACTGTACAAGAGAGGATTCATTAAACCTTACATCTCTGTTGATGATGATTTTGCGGGTAGTAGGATCCCACAATCTAAATCTCTTTGTTCCATCACCATACCCAACAAAGATATACCTTTTAGACTTTGGATCTAATTTAGTTCGCTGATGTTTAGGCACTAGAGCATATGCATCACAACCAAACACTCTGAGTTTAGAATAGTCACAAGGGTGTCCTATCCATACCTCTTGCGGAACCTTGTAGTCTATTGTCGTTGATGGAGATCGGTTTATCACATAACAAGCAGTTGCCACTGCTTCCGTCCACAACTCCTTCGGCAACCCGACGTTACTCAGCATACACCTTGCTCTCTCTAGAAGAGTCCTGTTCATGCGTTCAGCAACTCCATTCTGCTGAGGAGTATAAACCGTGGTCTTATGTCTCTCGATCCCTGCATCCTTGCAATAGCTGTCAAACTCCTTGGAAGTAAATTCACCACCATTGTCAGTTCTTAAACGCTTTATTGTTCTACCAGTGTTGTTTTCTACCAATGCTCTAAACTGCTTGAAAACTGTAAAAACATCAGACTTTCTTTTCAACATGTAGACCCAAACCTTCCTAGAAAAGTCATCAATGAATGATACAAAATAAGACAAACCACCATATGAAGTTGTAGGGGCTGGTCCCCAAACATCTGAATGGATATAATCAAGGATGCCTTTACTAGTATGTTTGCTTGTTTTAAACTTTTGTTTACTTTGTTTTCCAAACAGACAATGCTTACAGAAATCTAATTTTCCAGACTTCAGATTTGGAAGTAACTTGCGATCAGCCAAAATTTTCAACCCTCTTTCACTCATATGCCCCAATCTTTGATGCCATAAGTGAATGGAACTACTATCATGTTCAGACACAGTAGACACAAAATCTGACCCTGTACCTCCATCTAACTAAAATAGATTTCCTACTTTCTTAGCTTTCATAACTAGTAAAATGCCTCTGTAAATTTTCATTACTCCACCTTGAATTACAATTTTATATCCATTTGAATCAAGTGCTCCTAATGAAATCAAATTTTTCCTTAAATCTGGTACATGCCTTACATCAGTTAATATTCTTGTTGTTCCATCAAACATTTGTAGTTGTATGCTTCCAATCACAACAATATTACATGTTACATCGTTACCCATATACACAACACCATCATCAATTGATCTATATGTTTTAAACCAATCTTTATGTATACACATGTGGTTAGATGCCCCGGAATCTAACAACCAATGTTGATCATGTTTTGAAGCATTAACAGACAATACCTCATCACTCATACCTGAAACTGAACCTGTATCTGTGGTATTGGCTTCCTTCTTTTCTATCGAAGAGCCCTCTTTATCAGCCTGCTTTCGCTTCCAACAATCCTTTTTCAGATGTCCAGCCTTTCCACAATGCCAGCACTTCATCTTTGGCTTCTTTCCTTTGGACTTTGAACGAGAGTCGCTATGCTTTCCCCCGGAGTGTCTCTCTCGTGAGCGACCTCTGGCCATCATTACCTCTGATGTAGATGTGTCTGCATTCGACCTCTTCCTCGTCTCCTCGGCCAACAAGGCTTCAACAACATCGTCAAACTCAAGAATATCTGATGTACTAAAACTTATGGAAGTAACAAAATGATCCCAGGATTCAGGAAAAGAACATAATAGAGTTATTGCCTTATCCTCTAAATCAAATTTTACATCTAGACTGTTTAATTGCACCAACAAGGTATTAAAAACATTCAGGTGATCAGCAGTTGAGGTACCTTCTTTCATCCGCAAACTGTAAAGCTGCCATTTCAGGAGAATTCGATTTGTCAAAGATTTCGTCATGTAGAGCTTCTCAAGCTTTGACCACAGGCCTGCGGTGGTTTTCTCTGACACAATGTTGAACAGAACATCGTCCGCCAGACAACCGAATTCCACTCAGAGCTCTATCATCCATCTCATTCCATTCATCCTCCGTCATGGAAGGAGGCCTTTTGTTTTTCCCCAACAGTGCTTTCGCCACACCTTGTTGAACCAGCAGATCGTGCATCTTCACCTTCCAGATCTCAAAATTATTCTTGCCATTAAACTTTTCAATTTCAAAACGGGCACTTTGTGTTTTGGCCATCTTGTATCAACAAAAAACACAATAATCTCCAATATCCAACCAGCAATTAAAAGAAAAACAATTTCCTATGCCTTTCTGCCTTTGCCTTTAAAACAAAAAATATCTTCCCTTCACAAAAAAAAAAAATTTGCCTATGCCTTTGTTTTGACACAACAAAAAAACTTCCTTAACCTCCGCCAAAAACAAAAAATTTTGTTTTATTAACTTTTGTTTCAAGTATTTTGATGGATGTCCTGGAAATGTCGTGGGAGTATGGTGTTGAAAAACCTCGTTCCCAAAATATATATACCTCAATATATTTTAACACCCCACCATTTAACATGCGTTCACCCACTTTAAATTACTCCACCATTTATACTTTCCATATGGTATACATGTGTTTCAACCTTTTTCTTTTTGAACATATATATGTAAAACACAATGCATATATGTAAAAGTACGCCATGTTTCAATGGATATTCACGCTAGTTTTCAAATATAAATTAACGTTGTTTTTCAAATCCATACCCACGCTGTTGATCACACATATATCCGTGCTGTTTTGAAAAATATATACATGCATTTGTTATAATATATCCACGCAGTGTATTAAATACATACCCACGCAACCGCCATTTTGTAATGTATGAACGCAGACACCAGGTATTACAGCGCTCCCGCAACCAACAGCTCCACACATTCAGGTTTATGGTATTTCAGGCACAGCAAAACACGAACTATATCCGGGCAATTACGCAGCACCAGCAATTAAAACAGCAATCAACAATTAAAAAAACGCACCATTTAATACCAGGATTGCCTCCAGCGCCCAGGAAGAAAACGCATTAGCTCTAGCGCACAGGCAGGAAAAACGCATCAGCTTAGCAGCGTATTACAGCGCTACCGCCACCAGACAAAGGTTCTCCATACACCAGCGCCTTGGTCCACCAGCGCTCCGGTCAACACAAGTCCGCGCTCCCAGAGCCACGCAACACCTCCAGGCAGCAATCGATCTGCTCACCAGTAACCAAACCAACTCCGCTAGCATCAGCAGTCACGCACAGCGCCTCCAGTCAGCTTCTCCAGGCACCTCACCTCCAACAAGCTCTGATACCAATTGTTGGATCAGGTGCACAGCAAACTTAATTAAACACACAGCAGGAAAAATCAACAAGCACATAAGACACAGCTTTTAACGTGGTTCACCCAACCAATCTGGGCTACGTCCACCAAACATAGGGATCAAGAATATATTAATAAAATTGGAGATTACATCAAG
Source organism: Pinus taeda (assembly GCA_000404065.3). Lineage (NCBI taxonomy): Eukaryota > Viridiplantae > Streptophyta > Pinopsida > Pinales > Pinaceae > Pinus > Pinus taeda. The sequence goes on along the minus strand of APFE030670902.1, from coordinate 62,951 downwards.
AAATCCTCACACACTCTTAGCAAACCATCCGAATGGTTGCCTATTATATAGAATAGAGAATCTAACAGCCTCATAACTCCCTCATCAAATATAGGAGGCATTAACTCCCTCCCAACAACCTGGAGCTAATCTAGGAACTGAATCCCTATTGTTGTCATCCTTCAGAGATTTTTGCCTATTTGACTCAAACAGAAAATCTCAACAATATGGTGAGTGGTGAGGGTGCGTTAGCACACTAGACTGTCAAGGTCGCCATCAATTTCGAATTCTACTCCACTCAATGCAGGGACTCGCTGCCTCATAGCTTATCTTGTTTTATTTAAAAAGAGAACCATGTGGAGTCTTAAAAGTAGTTCGATTTGGAAGACAACAACTATACCTTCATTCATGGATGTGACATAAAGGGATACTCCTCTAAAATATGTCACCTCAACAAAACACTTGGAAGATATTATCATTGGGACCAACAACTCACCCTTCATTAAGAATTAAAGAAGGCTGGTGAGCAATGTGTAACTCTATGATTATGGAGAAAAAAATGACACATTTGGTTTTGCACTGAGCAATTGTCATTCTCCATCTAGCTAAGTATCGGTATGACATTCTATTGCTTAGCATTTTTTAAATTATTTATAACAGTTAACGAGTATTATGTTTTGACTGTTGTGCACTATCAAATTAATTAGTATCAACTGGGGGATATTTCTTTTGCAACTTTTCTATAATGTTTTTGAAGTCAATATTTTAATTATCGCTACCTCCCAACAAAGAACAAATAAGAGATAGTTTTTCTAAAATGTTTTTGTAAGACTTAAAGATTTAATATTCAAAATTTATTTTTTCAAATTTAAAATCAAATAGAATTATATATATAGATATAACATTAAATTTTCAATTTTATCTTATAATATAAACAACATCTTCCTGGTAAACCTTTTCTCACTCAACAAAAGTTATTCATCTCACATAATTTACATCTAACAAAATATTGTTAATACATTGACATGATGTATTATACTAAAATACTATTAAAAAAATAAATTAAAGGAAGAGAATGCTACTAATTTTCATCATCTGCCCATGTATGTGCAAATATGGAGCAGTGTATGTGCGGTTCAAGAAACCATAAACATTGCAAAAGAACATAGCCGAACGACTCATAGTTACACATCATTTGGATGGATATGAATGTTGACTTATTTCAACCTGGAGGTGTATGCGATCCGACACATTATATTTCATTTTTACATGTTGGTAGAGTATTAAGATTTTTTTATTAATTTATGTGTATAATTTGAAGAAAAAGCACATGTAAGTGTTTTCTTTTGATTTATTATATTGAGTTTTTTCGTGAAATTTTGAATTATGAAGTGTAATTTATTTTCAAGAAAAATGAATTGTAAAATAAATTAAGTCAAAGAGAATAGATAGGGAAGAATAAATAGGGGATAAGTTTTAAAATTTGAGAAATCTATAAGAAAAGTCCAGCTATATAATTGTTTAGAGGCTAGTTTAATATTAATAAAATAATGTTAATTAAGAAATAGAAAATTTTAAGATAATTATTTATAAAAATATGTGGATTTAATTAAGGTCGAATGTGAAATAATTTTTTTTTTAAATTCATATACCAATTTTTCTATTTTAAAAAGAAGAGATACATAAATTTGCAATTAGGTCTTTTTGCTTGGTTAAAAAGATTGAAATTATAAACATCATTTTTAGATAACCATGATAACAAAGATTGAAATTATAAATAGCATTTTTAGATAACCATGATAACAATAATTCACCAAAAAGTTTTATTTTACATCCAAAACACGATCTTTAGCAAACAATAAAACCAATAGCCTATAATGGCCAATACATTCATAGGAATCAAATTAGGCATTGCACAACGAGATATAACATCACCAACCACCAGCTCATCATGTATTAAAACCAAATCAGGAAAAGGCAAGGGAAGAAGTTTTACCAACTAGATGGTATGGAAAATATATAGAGACCCAAACACATACTAATGAACAATTGTGTGTACAGAAAAAAGGAGAGGTGTCCCATCTATGCTCTCATATCGAATTACATCTCCCCTCATATCAAATTGCACCACCAATTTTAGCAATTTCCATTCCAAATACATTTCAGAAGACATCTTCATATGGTAGAGGAAATGCGGCCAAACTCCAAGATATGAACCAATGAAGAAAATATAGACCTCCGCCAAATGCATGAGAACCAAATTTCTAAAAAAGGGATAGAGGAGTCTTTCCAAAACCATTTGAAACAAAACCTTCCTTACATGGCTCAGTTTCACAACGACATAGTTACTAATGACAAAAAATAGGAACACCAACATACATCCAACATATTCCACATACAAAGCCAAAAAGACACATTGATAGTCTTGAAAACTATAGTTGCAAAAAGGCACCAAAAACAATGAAACTCTGAGCTCAACATTGATTTAAAGATATAATGGTGAGATCTTTAATAGTATCAACAGGTGGGTCAATATGGTCACCAATATTGTTAAGTGGGTTGGTGAGGTCTTCAAACGCAGAATATGACACAATAAAACTTTCCACCCGAGTTAGTCTTGAATCAACATTATTTAGACAAAACCTTATATTTCTCAACATGCATTTCAGATCCTCCAACCAATACAATAGGTCGTAGTGATTAACTTGTTTGTCATTAAAGATTAAATCAAGAAAGGCTTCCATTTGTTGTGCAATGCAAGAGAGTAAAAGGAATGGAGCCTCCTTTTGCGAAATCTACTTGGGTCTGCTACCCTTTGTAAATCTGTACGGTCTCTAGGATCTCAAAATCATAGTTGTAAGGCCAGTCATCCATTTCTTTGGCCTCCAAAAGAAGGATCTCTCTCCTCACTTTGAGAGGAACTACATCATAAAATGCACCAATAGAGTCAACACAAACTTCAAAGGTTCTAGGTTCTAGAATGTTTGAAGTCCACGTTCCCAAAACCTCCCCTTCGACTCATATTTTTTTTACAAGGAGGCATAATGATTACCAAAGGAAAATAGAGTATGAACCTTCACAACCCACAAGTAACAAAATGGAAGGATGGACAAACAACAAAGCCTTGATCGCCTAAGCAAAGAATCATCAATTTAGGATTCTCAAATGTGCTTTTAAGAATTCTTTCGATGGTTATAATATATATTATAACTTATGATTAATATTTTGCTTCTTAAATTTTTTTTAAAATATACGATCACATTTTTGTTACTTGGTTCATTTTATGTCAAGGATATATTTCTAGAAATTGCTCTTAGTTCAGACATGTTCTACTCAATATTTTTTCGCCTTTTATTTCCATTTTTCTAATATTCGGTTATAATAAAACTCATTTTCATATATGATACATGGTATCAAATGAAAGCTCTTTTTTTTGGTTAACAATCTATCATATATCTAAAACACTTCGTTTCTTCTATTTTCTTTTATTTAAAAAAAATATTTTTCCAAATGCTATTTTTTTATAAACTTGAAAGTTTTGCATAAATAAAAAAAACACTTTGTAAGTTTCCTTAGTTATTATACTGTATTTGAGTGTTATAGTATCCACTCTATTATTAAATTTTCACCTTTCATCTTATCCAATATCTCTTAATACAAAAAATAAATTACATTCTTTGACACATTGAGTGCTAGTCCAAAGATAGATTATCTTGTGTGTTAAAGTGTGGAGATATTATTTAATTGCATTGAATTTCATGAAACTGATCATTGAACGAGTCTCTTTGGCGGAAAACACCATGTACAAGGGAAATACAGTCAACAAAATAATAGACGAGGGAAATAGAAGGAAAATATAATAGTAGAAATCAATAAAAACACGCTTTGCTAAAAAGTGCAGCTACACAATCATTTGACATCATCTTAGATACAAAATAACATAGCTTTTACATTATTTTCTACTGTACCTGTTCCTAATGGGTTTCACATTTCCCCCAATGGGGGTGCTAAAGGGAGGGCAAGGGCTAACCAGCTTTCCATAGGGCATTAAATGCCCTGGTACATGCATTCTCTATAACAAAATAACACACATATTTTGATGGCTACATAAATTAAAAATAAAAGTTGTGTGTTATTTTGTTATAGTGCATGCATGTACCAAGGCATTTAATGCCCTATCGCAGGCTGGTTAGCCCTTGCCCTAAAGGGAGTAATTTAGGAGTCTCCTTGTAATGGCCATTTTGTACAAATGGCATGGGGTTGGTTATGGCATGTCGTAAGGGTGGTGAAGGGAATTTCGATGTGGTCCAAAAGTCTTGTCCTTTTAAATGGTGGATTATGGCTCCATGGTGGCGAAGGTACGTTCCTTGTGTGAGATGAGTTGAGGTTGCATCCTCATCCTCCTTCACTTAGTTTGGTTTGGCATTACGAGTCTTAAATGAGTCAGGAGCTCACATGTCTTCGGTCAAAGGTATGGTATGGGAAGTTTTTTATGTCACATTCCAACCACTGTAATTCATTAATGATATTTTAGTTCGACCCCTCTGTGTTTTAGTCTTCAATTTTATTATTCTCTGGTATGTTATTGTGCTATCTTCTCTGTGAAATATTTGGGGTTGTAGTGGGTTTTCTCTCAACATTTATTTGAACTCTAATTGGACTCTATTTTATTTGTGTTAAAATTCTCTTGAGTGCCAAAGGTTCCACTATGTTGGGGAAATTGTGTTGGTCTCACTCATTGGATTTTGGTTAATTAATAATGAGTTTTATTACTATTTAGCTCTGGTCTACTTTGTTTACTTTGGTTGGATTCGAATCTGCATACAATGTTAATTTTCTTTTCTACTTACATTGAGAATGAAACTTAGTGATAGAATAACCAATCACAAGCAAGAAACATACTAACTAGCATTAACCCATTTCTTGGAACTTAAGCTCCTTCATAACTTGACACTTTATCCACAAATTCCTGTATAATCATAGCTACATCTTCTACATTAAAATCATTTAGAGTCTCTCTTGAGGTACAATAATTTCATGTAGGGTTCTTTGTTTTCTTCTTCTTAAGTCAATATCTCTCCAATGAATATGTTTCCTTCTATCTCTAGAGAATGTCAACATTCAAAGCTTCTTCTCCATTATAAAGCCATGTACCATCATCATCTGATGGAAGGTCCAAACGCAAAAAATTATATGAGGAATAGGGAAAGGCCAAAATTTCATCAATGCTTTCAACTAGAGAATGCATTACATTACTCGAACTAAAGAAAAACAACATACTAAAATCAAATAAGAAAATGTATCCTTCATAACCACTCTTTCGAAAGTGAAATCAAGTACTTGTTGCAATGGCCATGCACCAAAGAATAGAGTCTATTTTTTAAATCTTATACTAAAGATAAAAGTAATAAGTTGTATATCTCCTTAAAAAAGTGAGAACTCTCTAAAAATGCAATTAATATAGAAAAAAAAAAGTTTGAGTGGTCAAGTTTCCAAAATCAATCCTTTTGCACCTACTGAAGTATTGCTTGTATTTGTTTTTCTATTCAAAGTGTATTGCTTGTATTTCTTTTTTTTGTGCATATTTATAGTACATATGGCAAATATTCATCTACTTATGACTATGAAAAACAAAAAATGTATTTGACAAGTGAAGAGCGAAACCAATGCATCCCCGATGAATATCATTTAGAGGTTTTTTTCACAGAGCTGGAGGTGGAGGCGTTAATGGCGGGCGGGCTGCACAACTAGGTTTCCTACATTTCAGCGTTCGTGACAGGCCTGGAACACCACAAACTTAGACTGGCAGCATTGTTTCGAAAGGGGCAACTGCTGTCGGACTGGATGGGAGCAGAGGGGTCCAGTGGGACCCCTACTCTTAAGCAGGTTATCCTGCAGAAACAGCAACAGAACATGAAAGAAGGAGTCAGAATAGAGGGATTGAACAGCACGATGCTGAATAGTAGGAAAAAAAAGGATAAGACACCAATGATGTCTGACGAGACAGAAAATTCCACAGAAGTCAGGAATACAGAGACGCAGAACCGTGCAGGCACTCAAGACAAAACTGATGCAAAGTCTCAGCCCTCAGAAAATGAGGACGTTGGACCGAAAGAAGACAAAGAGCCAAAAAACAAAAGCAAGGACCAACCGGAGAAGGAGGGGGAGTCCAGCGCGAACCCCAACAGAACCCCGGTGAACAACAGTGCATGTAAGCCAAAGAAAACAGACAACCTACGGGTGACAATCTCTGACCCTGAAATCCAGACCTATAGGGAGCACATGGCTGCACATGCCACCATTTGTAAATTTATGGGAATCTGGCCATCTGAGAGGACTCTGTGCCAATGGATAAGACAGCAGTGGAAGCCAAAAGGAGATGTGCAGTTACATCTGGGGGCCAAAGGCTTCTTCACAGTTGTCTTTACAAGTCTAGAAGATAAAGACAGAGTGTTCGAAGGTGGCCCTTATTTCCTAGCATCAACAGGCTTATATATGAGACCTTGGAAGCCGAACTTCGTCCCGGAAAAGGAATCCTTCACTCAAGTTCCGGTTTGGATCAAACTCTTCTCTCTCCCGATAGATTACTGGGGTTTGAATGCCTTAAAGCAAATAGGGGATAAGCTAGGAACGTTTGTCAAAGCTTCGGAGGCAACCCTGCAGAAAAGATACACCACCTATGCTAGAATCTATGTGGAGCTAGATGTATCAGGAGCACTTCATGAAGGTGTGTGGCTAGAGTACAGGGATCAGGAATACTTTCAAGCTTTAGACTATGAGAAAATACCTTTCAGATGTCGGAAATGCCATGAGCATGGACATCTGGTAAGGGACTGTCCTTTGAACAGAAAGGAGGCAGAAGAAGACAAAACCCAGAACAACAAAGACAAGAACATCTTTATCAAACCAAAGAACAGGCAGCGTGCCAATAGAAGAAGGAATACCAAAGGAAACACAGGAAAAAACTACTTCAGCAACCCCTTTGAGTTCCTAGACCTGGAGACCGACTCGGAGGAAAAAAAGAACACACCTAATGGGGAGGCAGGGCATGAAGGACAGAAAAAACTTATAGGGGAAGGTACTGAGGAAGGATCCTTCAATGGTGAAATCCATATGCAGGATAGAACAGCAGAAACAGACGAAGAAACATAGATGTTAACCAGTGAAGCAGGAAGTGAGGATCTGGAGCTCGAGGACACCTTAGCCATGGAAGGCATGGACCTAACGACGCTCGTAGATAGCTGGAGAACCAAAGGGATTGAAGCAGTACCAGAGGAAGAAATCAGGAAGGTCAAGGACCTCTTCATAGCACGGCAGAAGGCAATAATAGAGAAACAGAAGAACAAGTTAGGCATCATCAAAGGAAGTATCCCATACCATAAATCATTACTGGGAAAAACCTTTGGCTCGAGGCACAAACATTGTAGAGGCCGAAAGTCAAGCGGAGAACACCTGCAGGAGCTTGGAGAGATGTTGATCAATGCAGGTAAGATAAAGCAGCTAAGTGAGTATCCGTCCTTCCCAAAAATTGGTTAACTATGAAGATTGTATCATGGAACGCAAGAGGGATGAACAACCAAGCCAAACAAAGGCTGCTAAAGAGGCTGATGCAAAAAAACAACCCGGAAATGTTGTTTCTACAAGAGACCAAATGCAACAGAGCTCTCATAGAAAAGCTACGAGTTAACTTAGGAAGAAATTTTGAGGTCTTAGAAATCGAAAGCAAAGGGCGAGAAGGAGGCTTAGCAACCTTCTGGGATACAAGGAGATACCAGGTCCTCACAGCTGAAGCAAGCAAGAACTACTTAGCATTGGAAGTGCAACCCACAGGTAATTCTTCATCTTTCCTATGCATCAATGTCTATAGTCCTCAGAAGTTAGAAGACAAGATAATTTTCCTAGCGTCTATAACCAATTTTATAGAAAGACACCCTGATGCAAAGTTCATTTTGGGAGGCGATTTCGACATGATCACCTCCCTCCTGGAGAAAAAAGGAGGCCTCAGGAAACTAAACAGGGATGGGGAGGTCTTCATAAGTTTCATTGATAATGCAAGATTGGTAGATGTTTACCCTAAAAATGGTAAGTTTACCTGGAACAAGTGAAGGGGGGGCGAAAGGTTAATATCTTCCAGATTGGATCGTTTCTTAGTATCGGAGAGCTTAATATTAGATGGAACGGTAGTTGAGTCGAACATACTCCCAAGTGGAGGATCGGACCATTGGCCGATCTCTCTTACGGTCGAGATTCAAGGGACCCCCAGGAATAAACCCTTCAGATTCGAAAAGTTCTGGATAGAACACCCTAACTTCCTCACTATGGTGGAAAAATGGTGGTCAGAGCCTTTAGGTGAAGAAGGGTCCAAAATGTTCAATCTGCAAAAGAAACTAAAAAACATCAAATTGAGATTAAAGGACTGGAACAAAACAGTTTTTGGAAATATATTTCAGGAGAAAGCAATCATCGAACACAAGCTGGAACAAATTCACAAGGACGGGGTGGCAGGCTACAGAGATGAGGAAACCTGTGCACAAGAAAAAGAGCTTACTCAATAATGGCACAACAGATGTAAGCAGGAAGAATCCCTATGGAAACAGAAATCAAGAATTCTTTGGCTGAAGGAAGGGGAGCAAAATATCAAATTTTTCCACAGATCAGCCATGGACTACAGAAGTGCCAATAAAATCCTAGAACTAAAAAATAGTGAGGGTGAACTCCTTAGGAATCACAACGAGATATCAGCCATACTTTCGGATCACTTTGGCCGCATAGCGCAAGAACCAGAGATCAACAGAGAGGCATCCATCAAAGAAATAACTAATGCCATACCCAAATCAATCACAGAGGAGCAGAACTGGGCCCTAAGAAGAACAATCACTATGGAAGAGATCGAGGAAGTAGTTAGGAGTATGCCCAGCGACAAAACTCCTGGGCCGGATGGATTCACCATCAACTTCTATAAAGCCTGCTGGAACATTGTAAAGCAAGACATATGGGAGATCGTGGAAGACTCAAGACGATCCAAAACGATCCTAAAATCTCTAAACTCAACCTTCATTGCTCTTGTTCCCAAAGTAGAGGAAGCTAATACACCAGAAAAGTTCAGACCAATAGCCCTCGGCAATGTCATCTACAAGATCATTTCAAAAGTCATAGCCAATAGGCTGAAGGTGATCCTCCCAGGCATCATTTCGCAAGAACAGTCTGGCTACATGGAAGGAAGGCAGATTCTAGACAACATTTTGCTTGCCCAGGAGATGATTCACTCTCTTCATTCACGGAAAGAAGCAGGAATGCTCATGTAGTTAGATCTCTCCAAAGCTTATGACAAGGTAAGTTGGTCTTACCTGGAAGCAGTTTTAGAGGCTTTTGGTTTTAGTAAACAATGGATCAAATGGGTTTTAGCCCTCATTAAATCTCCTAGATTCTCTATCCTAGTGAATGGCGCCCCCTCTGCTCCCTTCAACCCTTCCAGAGGCATCAGACAGGGGGACCCTATATCCCCTTTCTTATTTGTCATTCTAATGGAGGGCCTAAGCAGATTAATTGCAAAGAAAAAAGCAAAAGGTCAAATTAAAGGTCTGCAGCCTATCAAATCCAGTCCAGCCACCACTCATCAACAGTTTGTGGATGATACCATGTTACATGGTACCCACACAGTTAAAGAAGCTTTGGCTTATAGAGACATTCTTAATCTTTTTAGCAAAGCTTCGGGAATGGAGATAAATTTCTCCAAATCCACCATTTTCTTCTTCAATACGCATCAGGCTATCCAATCTCATCTTTCTAGGCTACTGGGGTTTAAAATTGGCTCCTTACCTTCAAGATATCTTGGCGCCCCCCTGACTCTCAAACCGTGGCAAAAGGTTCATTTGGAGAAAGTCCTAGCCAGTATGGAGAGGAAATGCAAACATTGGACTAACAGGGCTCTAAATTTTGCAGGTAGATTAATTCTTACAAAAGCGGTCTTGTAGGCTATCCCTCAGTACATGCTTTCGATTCTACCTGCTCCGAAAGGAATCCTAGATCAAATGAGAAGCATCCAGTGCTCCTTATTATGGAGCGGAAACAGTGAAAAGAAGAAATGGTCGTTGGTGGCTTGGAAGAAACTGTGTAAACCTAAGGACAGGGGAGGCATGAACTTGGTTGATCCCTCAGTGGTTAACAGAATCTGCGGAGCCAAAATATGGTGGAAGTGGATCTCGGACACGACCCTACCTTGGGCCACTCTATGGAAGGAAAAGTACAGGCCAAATAGCTCCAATCTAGATCTAATAAGAATGCAGGAAACCCCCAACGGATCACCAATATGGAATCATGCCCAAGCCAATAGGAGTATTGTCCAAGACTATAGCTTCTGGGAGATAAGAAACGGAACTCAAGCACTCTTCTGGGAGGATGCCTGGCAGCAGTCCCCGAAATTAGACACCCCTCTACTCCAACCATTGAAGCAACATACAAAAAATGAGGGCCATTTCAGAGTCAACCAATACTGGAACCCAACCAGTGAAGACCCGGAGTGGAGGGAATGGATTATTTTCAACCCCACCCACAACGAAGACATATAGGAAACCATCCAAGTTTTAAATCAATAAATCCTCAAGAGAAAAATTCGAATAGCTATTGAAAATGATAAGCTTAGATGGGGGACCGAAAGGCAACGGAGATTTCTCCCTAAAAGAAGCAAGGAGCATCATAGAGAGGGAAGAACAACCTGATATTATGCCCTGGACCGATAAAGTTTGGGACAGTCTTCATTGGCCGAAAATTAGAACTTTTCTTTGGCTTCTTATGCAGAAGAAAACTCTAACATGGGAAAACCTATTGAAAAAAGGGTTTCGAGGACCCTCTAGATGTCCTATGTGCCTGAAGGAGGCGGAAACAATGAATCGTCTTTTTAATTCCTGTGATTGGGCATCCCAGCTCTGGCACTGGATGGAAGAAATTCTGGAAGCATCTGATCGGAACAGGGACTCCATTCAGGAGACCATCATCAACTGGAGGAGAAACTTTTCTAGAATTCGTAGAGTGGATAGTATATGGAAATGCACCCCGTGCTTTATAGCATGGACAATATGGAAAGAGAGGAATCGAAGAATTTTCATGGAGGAAGTCAGAAACATAGAATTTGCAAAAGAATCTATAACTATTAACATCAGACAGCGAATACAGGCAAAATGCAAAGCAGATTCGAATGAAAAACCCACGGAATAAGACTTACGCATATTAAAGAGGTTTCAATTGGAAGCTTCCAGCAATCCACCAACGTGGGGAAACAGAGCACATCCCTCATCGCAACTTCACAGATGGCAACGGCCACCAGAGGGCTGCCTTAAATTGAACTTTGACGGGGCTTCGAGGGGCAACCCAGGTATAGCAGGCATCAGAGGCGCCATTCGGAATCAAGATGGAGACATAATCCATATTTATTGCAGGGCGCTGGGAGAATGCACAAACAATGAAGCAGAGTTTGCTGCGCTTGAGCAAGGATTAAAGATTCTTAGAACCATCAGACGAGGAAATGTCATAGTGGAAGGGGATTCTTCCTTGGCCATCTCGGTGGCTAAACGCCTTCAAGCAGGAACAACAACCAGTAAGGTAACCAAACATTGGAGGCTGGCTAAGGCAACTGAAGGTATAGCGGAGATCGTAGGAGAAATGAGAGGCATAGTTTTCCAATCAGCAAGAAGAAAAGAGAATGGATTGGCAGACTTCTTGGCAAACCATGGTGCTGACAACCCGAACTTAATTACGAACAGTTGTTGGCAGGAGGTAGACTGCCCAATCCTCAAGGTGACATGTGCACAGCTGGCAGAGAAGGACTCAAACCAAGCCGATCCAACCTAGCGGGTGACGGCTTCAGGTTCAGGTACCAGAATTTTGATGAAACCGGTATCAGCAGTAATCATCACCATCGCAATGGAATGACAGGACTTCTCGGGAGGTGGATCTCCTGGCGGCGGCAGACCAGCCAGACGATCGATCATTACAGATCAAGCCACAAAACTTTTAGCATCAGAAATATCAAAATCAAGACACTTGGAAGGGATCCGTATGGAAAGACATCAATAACATTTATGCTGATTTCAAAAGAGGCGGGGTGGATGGAGGCACAGCGCATGAGTAACCGATATGCAGGCAAACAGGGTATGTCCGATAAAACCATCAACCACAGCAACCGATCAGACGTACAGAACACTTGGCATAAGGCTAATTGGTTTATGATCAGCCACTTCCATTCTAATTCAACCTGCAATGGCCTTGCTTGTGTGAACCTCAATCAAATTTATTGCAACAGTACCCCCACCTACAGCGGGATTAAGGCTAAACTCAGGCAGTTTCACAAACAAAAACACTATAAAGCAAGGAGTATCTCCCCTGTTTTCTCCACAGCTTCACATAATAGTGTCGAGCACGCTTCTGTGAATGATAATTGCATTAGCTGAGAGGAGCATAGAGAGACAGATATGGACGCGGGAGGTTGCCGCTATGCTGCTGCAAATCAGGACCTCCTAGAGGCGAAAAGAGGCTATGAGACCCGGGAAACAACTAAGAACAAGCGCAAGGTTGCTGATTTGGAGGCTAAGGTCAAGCAGGCGGAAGAAGGGCGCACGGAGGAGGAGATTGCAGAGGAGGTGGACTGGTTGAAGGATCCGGAAACACCCTCGAAAAGGGCTACTCAGTTTGTTAGAACTAAGGAGGAGAGCTGGCGAACCAAGATGCTCATCTCCAAAGCTCTGGAATCGATCGAGAAGGAGAAGCAGCATATCGTGACTGAAGTGAACCTCACGGAGGCTCAGATGGCAAAAGTTATTGACTACAACAACTCGCTGGATGGCCGAATCACCACTGTGCATGAAGCCATTCAAACAGTCAACAGGAAGCTCACTCTGCTCATAAGGCTTCTGAGAGATACTATCAACCCTGCTCCTGGAACTCCGCAGCCGGCCACAACTGAGGTGCAGGAGAACGAATCGATGGCAGCTATGCAAGCAAGGATGGACAGTCACAGGCGGCAGATGGGTCTGGATACCATCAGTCAAATGGGAAAGTTTATCTAGGATAGTTCCTTCTTTTTTGTGTTCTCTTCGGCCATATCTATGTTTCGGCCTAAGTCTATCTGTGTTAATGTCATGAAATGTAAGGTCTCTACAGTCTTGGATTATAGGAATAATCTCAGTTCGAGCCACCCTGCGTGGTGTGCTTCATGCAGTCTTCTTTTTCTGAACTCTCTGAGCAGGGGTTTGGTTATGGTTTATTGTTCATCCCTGCTTTCGATCTGCCACGACAGATTTTTTGTACTATATTTTGCTATATAATATAAACTTCTGACTTACAAAAAAAAGAAACCAATGCATCCCCGCTTATATTCTAAACTAGATATAAACAATGGGAGGAAATCAGTTTCTTGAAAGGGGAATGCCTATAGTATGGTTAGGCTATGAAACTCGGGGTAGATTTCAAAGGGAATCATATTGTTTTCTCCATGAAACATGCATTTTTTTGTTTCAAAAGGTAAAAAAATTGTGTTTCACATTGTTCACTATTGCAAGAAACCAACCATAACAGGAAATAGGGCCATCTTCAAGAACCTTATGGAATCAATTGTGCTTCCCTTTGTCGAAGAAGTATACAAAATCACAATCACATACTCCATGATGACTGAGTGTAGTTTGAATTGAAATTGGACCTTTACTAAATGTATCAACTATTTGATTAGAATCTCTAATAATGACCACTGACATAGGAGAGAAAGTGAACACCATGCTGATTGAATGTAGTTTGAATTGAAATTGGAACTTTACTAAATTTATCAACTATTTGATTGGAATCTCTAACTATGACCACTGACAAAGGAGAGAAAGTGAACACATTTGATCAAAACCTATGAACATGCAGAGTTTACATGAGATATTAAGAGTTTGTGCTAATTCTAGTTACTTTTATTTGTATGATTAGAATTAATTGTTTATAAATTATTGTTCATTGTTAGTTTGTTGTGTGGGTCATGTTATAGGTGAGTAACATTGACGTAACTCTAGTGAGTTATTTTTTATTTAATTAAAAATAGGGGTTGTATGATTATATATTTTATAAAGATTATGACATTATGTGTCGAGCATATTTTTTTTTTAAATCAATGTCTATATATGGAATTTCAATTACTATCATAACTCCTCACATAATTTTTTAAAGGGTGTTAGCTCAATGGAAGAGCACTTTCCTTATGAGCAGGAGGTTGGTGGTTCAATTCCCTATTCCCTAACATGAATTAATCAATGTTATTATAGTTTATTTTTAATTAAATGCTTTTTATATTGATTTATTTCAATGGTGAGATATTTTTCTAGATTCCTTGATTTATATTGTCTCCAAAGGGACAAAATTGATATTGTATTGTCTTTAAATAAAACTTCGTATTGTATTTAGAGAGACAATAGCTAAATTAAAGACAATATATCTTTAATACTGGCTATTGTGTCATGAGAGGTAAAAATAAAATTGTCTTAAGACACAATAATCTTGTGTTGTTTATTGTCTTTATAGAGACAATTTTTTAAGGCAATAGTTTAAGGCATTTAGTTAAAAAAAAAAAATTCAAGACAATATAAACAATTTTGTTGTCTCAAATTAAGACAATTTACCCAAAAATTGTTTCAAATATTGTCTTGAAACCCCTCTTTGTGTTGTAGTGACAAGTTTTGATTCTTGTTGAAAATTTTTATATAAAAAATATTCATTACAAATTCTGCAAAGAATAAATATTACATTTTTATCCCATCATAGTAAACCTTCAACATTAAAACTAGATGCAAGTTCTTCCCATGATCATTTGTGTATTAGGAAGTTATATTATTCAACATTAAAATTTGGATGCCAGTTCTTCCATGCTTACTCATTTGCATATTTAGAATTTATATTATTTCATCAAAACACATATGATATATTAATCAAATTTTCTATCCCATCCTACTAAACCGTCAACATTAAATTAGTATATTTTGAAGTTATACTATTTCATCAAAACACATATGGTATATTAATCAAATTTTCTATACCATCCTACTAAACCTTCAATATTAAAATTTGGATGTGATTTCCTTTAATGCTTACTCCTTTGCATATTCAGAAGTTATAGCATTTCATCAAAAAAAATATGGTATACTAATAAAATTTCATTGAAACACATATGATATACTAATCAAATTTTTGAAATGATAGCTTGGAACTGATAAAGAAGTTGAATTGACTATACATTGTTGATTATTTGATTTCATATGCACCCTATGACAACTTGTATCAATTTTAAAATATTGCACATGTTCATAGGGATGTAGCAGACACCCTTCCCATATATTTATTGTTATTAATTTTTCATCTACACTAAATATTCCTGTCTATATGGTTAATGGCAGAAATATGAAGACTCATCAGATGAGCTTGTTCATTACATTCAACCTATGACAATTTATACACACATACAACTGTAGAAACTACAACTATTCATTGATTACCATTATTGTTTACCTAAACCTTGTTGACTCATGTCGACTATCATCTACCCCCTACTAGGGAAGAGTTGTCGGTGTTGTCGTGATTATTTTTCTGACACCTCCCCTTAATCACAACCTACATGTTAACTTGCATGTTGTTCTAAGTCTCAGCTAGGCTTACAACGATACATTTCATTTTTTCCTTCTTGCTAAAGGGTCTATGCTTGCTCATTTATTGGTGTAGTTTCATCTTCACCTTTCTTGCCATAAGATAGTGGTGGAGTTTCTCCTTCTTGATTTTGATTACAGGCTATCATTATTTGTATTTAACATTATTGCAAGTTCTTGGGACTTATACTTGTCCTTAATGCTTGCAAATTCTTCAAGTTCTATTGCTTCTTCCTGATTGTCAATATTTTCACACTTAAAAGCAATGTTAGATTTATATAAAAGATCATAAAAAGAACCATTGTCATCGTTCTCTTTTAAGATAGATTTCCTTTCTTCATATTTCTCTATTGTTATAGTTGATTATTTCATGTCTTCAACCTCTTTAATCATCTTTGTTGCTGCAAACATGTTGTCCTATATTTGATTTGTGTATGGAGGTAGGCATCTTTTCTCACCAAACAACAACTCATCAATAAGATGATTTTCATGCATCAGATTGAACCACTCTTCATGAAATACATAATTCTCATCAAATTTGACTTCATACGTCTCTGCATCACAAGGAATTTCCTCACTATCACATGCTACTCTATTGTCAACTACAAACATACTTTCAATGTTGATCTTGGTTACGATAATTTCAACACAATCACCATCAACACCTTCATCAACTTCAACTCTCTCACTCCATTTCATGTTGTACTTAATTTCAAGAATATGCCAAAACATTTTTGCATCACATATTTCACCAACTTCATACAAAATACTAGACAAAATGTTTTCATCTAGAGTTGATATGATGAGAATGAATGCTACTACAACTCTACCTCTATCAGGGGCATTTATCAAATTTTCTTGAACAAATTGCCATAAATCTACTGAACCAATCAGTCCTTCCATTTTTATTGCTCAAAGTTTAAAACTTTTACTTGAGAAAATTGGAAAAACTGGCATTAATCATTTCAGTGTTATGTTGGTTTCTTCAAATGAATCAGGGTGATTCAGATCTACATTTGGATGAAACATTTCATACTCTTCTGTAGAAATTTCCCTTTCATTATTTCTCCTCACATATTTCAATTATCTCTGAGATTGTTTGAGTCTCCTTTGTTGACCCATCACTCTACCATAGAGGCAAATCTGCAACAAACAACCAATACCAATGATCTTGTCTATGAACACCCTTCCAGATTAATTGTAAGTATGCAACAAAAAACAGACAACACTGGCTCATGGCAAGAGTTAGCTCAGATCCCAACAACCACACCAAAATTCAACCACCACAATTCCATTTCATTTTTTAAAATCATTTCACCAATTAAAGAAACTTTATTTCTCCTCTTATCTCTCTATGTGTAGTTTATTTTCCACAAATTCAATACTTATAACACCTTTATCATTTACCATAAGTACGATTATTAAACTTCGGGTCACAAAAAAATTATACCACAATTTTCATTACTCTAAAAAGTAATTAAGAGTGGACTATTCCACGTGGTAAATACCATATCACCAATAATTAAGGAATGGTGAATTATGACATGACTTCTCCCTAATTTACCTGTAGATGCATGTGACACAACCCGAGAAAGATCGAAGGCTCTGTGATACAAAATATTTATAGCAACTCCTCCAACGCTTTATTGGGTGGCTCACCCAACAACTGCTCAACAATTTCGCACGTTCACAACTCTTACATAATTCATGAACATGCCCTTAGCTCAACACTCAGTCAGACAGATGTCAGCACTTTCCAACAGTGATCACAACGACCCTCAGCTCCACACATGCACAACACCTCTTAACTCCACAACAATAACAATTCGTTGGACTCCACAAAATCAATTCGATTTACTCCATAACAACACCTCTATAGCTTGTTCGACCCTCTAGAGGACACACAGAAACACACAATTACACTTGGCACAAGGCCTCACCATCACCACCTCCTCAAGCCACATTCATGTGACCTCCTCAAGCCACACTTAGAACCAAGCATGCAATGATTATGTCAACAACAAGAATCTTAAGGAGAACACTTTGGCTCTTCCAACAGAACACTGAGCCATGAGATCTTCATTCCATCGAGCCCACACAACTATCGATCCGATACCATTATAGAAATATGAAGACTCATCAGATGAGCTTCACACACTTCTTGAAGCTCAACCTCCTGATACACATTGACGCGCTACAATTTTCCTCGACGATTATCCAAGCCAGTCTCTGCACACACAGATCGGCCCTCAGGGTGACATATTGGCTCTCCACTCAGCCTTACACATAGATCCTTCATCAAGCGTGGCCTCATGAAACTCTATTCTATTCGGCCTCCACCAATTGCACTCGGCACAAAGCTTCACCATCGCTCTCTACTCACTGCTTTCTAGAAGCTCTCACAACGACCCTCCACTCCACACACGCACAACACCTCATAACTCCACAACAATGACAATTCACTTAACTCTAGAACAACAATTTGCTTTACTCCACAACAACGCCACCATGCCTTGTTCGACCCTCTACATCTCACACAGCCACACACAATTACACTTGCCATAAGGCCTCACCATCGCCACCTCCGCAAGCCACACTCACGTTGCCTCCTCAAGCCACACTTAGACCCAAGCGTACGACGATTATGTCAATAACAAGAATCTTAAGGAGAATCCTTCGGCTCTTCCTGTGGAGGTTTGCCATTACACCAAAACCTGCAGTTGTTGGTAAACATTCCAAATGAGTAACTAGGATCCCCATTGTAAGGACCTGCGATCCTTGGCACGACCTCCGGGTGAAGTGCGATGGCTTGTCGATGGACGAGCAAGTTAGAAAACGAACGAAGGCAGCTCTATGACCAAATGTGTGAGGTGACATAAGTTATAATGCGCATAGAGGATGGAGCGAAGTGTTTATATGGCGTGGGGGAGCATTGGCACGCACCCACGGGTCGACCTACACATGTAAAACAATTGAACAAAGGCCGACCATGTTTGGATGATGAATTGCGATAATGTGTAGGGAGTTGGCAAGTCGTCTTGGGCAGTGTGACTTGCCCAACGCACCATATATATACAAAAATATTTTAGAGCGAAGATCACTCACTCGAACATCACAACACATACAAAGGAAAAGTGCGAAGCAGGAATGTGAAGCCGCAACATAAGAGGAGGCACAACTCTATGTGCCCATCCTTGGGCAAGGCCACATGGTGAACATTGCAAGAGTTTGTATAAGGTGAAGGCGTGGGTAGAGATTGCCCGTCGTTCGGGTGAAGGCGCCGGTGCTCGAGTAGAACGCAAGTGAAGGCACCGGGCGCCCGGTGGACACGGGTATCTTGGGTGGTTCGAGTGAGCACCCGCCCGTCATGCAAGGCTAAACATGGAGGTGCAAAAAGGGGACTTGGGTGAGTTTTTCCGCTCACCGTGTGGAAGTAAACAAAGGGTGACTTGGGTGAGGTCGCCCAACCAGTGAAACGAGGTTCGGTTGAGAAGTGCGGTTGGCAGCTCGTGTGAGGACGTGCCCGCCCAGCTTGGGCAAGGAACTTTGGTTGGCACACGAAGGTGTGACAAGCTGTAAATTTGGCTAAGTATGAAACTTGGTGTTTCCCAAGTATACTTGTAAAGCTTTGTAATATTGAAATATTGTATAATATATTATTTGGGCAGACTCATTGTTCAGGGAGTTGCCCCTCCCTTTACACTGTGCAATTGTGTTCTCTTGTATAATTGTTGATGATAATGAATGTGTATGGGTGTTCATTGGTATAAAGGAAACATTAATAATACTTGGTTGCGAAAAACAAACTAAGTAGACTAATGGTTAGGCGTAGTCCATGAACATAAGTATTGGTGAAAAGAAAGTGTTCGGTGGTGCCACACCTCGCCAAGTACAGTTGATAGACTACCGTAGGCCTAGGGGTGTGACAGTTGGTATCAGAGCCGTTGATTCAGGGATTGAAGGTTGAAGCTACAAAACTCCATTGAAGTGAAGTTGGTATCAGAGCTAGTCTGAAGACTTGGGGAGTCTTGCAGGAAGCTGGGTGAAGCAATTGTGCATACACTTGGAATTTGGTGACAGTGAAGCAGGTACTTGCAGGTGAAGGAAGTTGTTTCACATACAAGTGGAACAAGGGTTGGTTCAGGTTGTAGGTAACTTGGTGAAGCTATTGGATGGTGAAAACTAAATCGCAAAGAAGGAAGCTGTTAGCAATGGCACGTGAATCTCAGGTTGGGTCTAGTCATGGTGCGAAGGATGCTACTATGGCATTCATTGAAAAGGTGTTGGAAAGAATGGAGGACTTAGAGGCTTACTGGACTAAGAAGATGGATTTGGTAAGAAAGATCAAGAGGCCAATTTGAGGATGAGGGAAGAGATCGGTGAACTCCAGACTCAACACGAGTACACTCATCTTATGTGTACACAACTTGAAGTAAAGGTTAAGGAGATTGAAGAAGCAAGAGATCGAGGCTTGGCAGAGATCGTGAACTTGCAAAAATCTCTTGATGAAGCCAGAGATGAGATCGCGGTGTTAAAGAGGGTTGTGAGGCATAACTCAGATGGAGGAGTGCCTCATGTGAAAGTCAAGGAACCAGAATCTTATGATGGTACAAGGAGTGCGAAGACTCTTGGCAACTTTCTCTGGGATATGGAGCAATACTTGGAACGCTTGGGTCTATCCGATGATGAGACAAAGGTGAAGGTAGCTGCTCAGTTCTTGACGAAGGATGCTAAGATGTGGTGGCGAAGGAGAATGGATCAGATTTCCAATGGCAGTGTTGGTGACATTACTTCATAGGATGAGATGAAGAAGGCTTTGCAGACCCATTTCAGTCCTCACGATGAAACATGGGAAGCAAGGATGAATATTAAGTTCATAAAGCAGACAAGGAATTTACAGACATATCAATGGGAGTTTGCAAGTGCTGTTCTAGAACTTCTTGACATGGCGGAGAGGGACAAGGTGTTCAACTTCATTATTGGATTGAAGCCTTGGGCACGCAATGAAGTGAAGAGGCAGAAGATTAAAACACTCGAGGAAGCTTTTTCTGCTGTGGACAGGTTGGTGGAGCATTATGATGAGACTTCTGATGATAGGAAAAAGTCCAATAAGCCAAAAGAGAAGAAGAAGGATGATGCTTCGAAATCGGATTATAAGTCGAAGACGAAGAAAGCCTTGAAGTGTTGGATATGTGCTTAACCACATACGGTGAAGAATTTCCCTTCTAGATTGAAAGTGGCCTTTATTGCACAATCTAATACGAAGAATGAAAAAGCTTTTGTGGGGATGATGCAGATACTTGGAGTTGTTACTGCTACAGAGGTGGTCTCTCGGAGGGATCCTGAGAGGAACAGTTTGGAGTATGTTCAGATGAAGATTGGGGGTGTTGATATACCCACTATGGTGGATAGTGGTGCTACTCACAACTTCATGAGTGAAGATACTACGAGAAGGATTGGGCTGAGATTTGTATCGGTGAAAGCACAAATGAAGATAGTGAATTCTCCTCCTGATTGTGTTCTTGGTGTAGCTGAAAAAGTGGACACAACACTAGGTGAGTGGACTGGGAAAGTCAACTTCACTATAGTGCGGATAGATGACTATGAAGTTGTGTTGGGGATGGAATTCTTGAAACAATTTGATGCTATGATTGTTCCACATTTGAAGAGGCTGTACATTTACGATGGAAGGGAAGATGTACCCATTGGTGTTCCAACCATTGGTGTGACAAAACCTGATTGTAAGTTGGCAGTGATGCAAATGGAGGATGAGAAGCGAATGGAAGACATGAGTAAGCGGTTGTCTATGGTTGAGACAAAGCTTACCGAGCAGTCATTGGTCATTAGGACACTTTCCGATAGTATCTTGGATTTGTCAAGAAGACTAGAAGTGGTTGAGGATGATGATGATGATGGTGATGAGGAGGCTTATGTGAGGCCGAATGTTTGAGAGGAGGATCGGGTCACTTATCTACAAAGGATGGAGATAGAGAATCCTGACAAATGGATTGAGATTATTAGTGAGGGTAAGCCTTTAGGCTCTACTCCCTCTACATCATCTTAGATGGCATAGAAGATGGGGCTCATTGTTAGCTTCTCATCGTAGTGAGTCCTTAAAACAGGTTGAGCAGGTATGGCAGATGATGCAGGGATGGTTCGGCATCAAGCATCATGATATGTTGCAGATGGGATGGAGTTTCCATGGACCTGAGCATGGGTGAGATTCTTGGTGAGTCCAAGACGTGGCAAAATCCGAGATAGACTGGTGAAGGCATAAGGATGTTCACTCTCATGGCTTAAGTGTGACAATTGGATTAGCTACCCATCTAGTTCAAACATGGGGTCCGAAAGTGCACGGAGAGATGTTGGCATCAGGCAGGCAAGGAGGATAGTTCACAAGATGAGACGACACATGATGGAAGTTCTACATATGTTGCAGGGATGTTTGTAGTATGTGGAGGAGTTGATATCATGGACCAAGGACGAGACAGTTATTGATGTTGATCTTGGTGGATGGCTGCTAGGATGGGATGTTGTCGTGGACGACAACGACTTCAGGTGGAGGAGGATGTAAGGACCTACGAGCCTTGGCATGACCTCCGAGTGAAGTGCGATGGCTTGTTGATGGACGAGCGAGTTAGAAAACGAATGAAGGTAACTCTATGACCAAATGTGCGAGGTGACATAAGTTATAATGCGCACAGAGGATGGGGTGAAGTGTTTATATGGCGTGGGAGAGCATTGGCACGCACCCACGCGCTGACCTATACATGTAAAACAATTGAACGAAGGTCGACCATGTTTAGAGGACGAATTGCAATAATGTGTAGGGCGTTGGCAAGTCAGCTTGGGCAATGCGACTTGCCCAACGCACCATATATATACAACGATATTTTGGAGTGAAGATCACTCATTCGAACATCACAACGCATATAAAGGAAAAGTGTGAAGTAGGAAGGTGAAGCCGCATCATAAGAGGAGGCGCAGCTCTATGCACCCATCCTTGGGCAAGGCCGCACGGTGAACATCGCACGAGTTTGTATCAGGTGAAGGCGTGGGTAGAGGTTTCCCGTCGTTCGGGTGAAGGTGCGGGTGAAGGCGCCGGTGTTTGGGTAGAACGCGGGTGAAGGCACCGGGCGCCCGGTGGACACGGGTATCTTGGGTGGCTCAGGTGAGCACCCGCATGTTGTGCAAGGCTAAACGCAGAGGTGGAAAAAGGGGACTCGGGTGAGGTCGCCTGAACGGTGAAACAAGGTTTGGTTGAGAAGTGCGGTTGGTAGCTCGTGTGAGGGCGCGCCTGCCCAGCTTGGGCAAGAAACTTTGGTTGGCACACGAATGTGTGACAAGTTATAAATTTGGCTAAGTATGAAACTTGGTGTTTCCCAAGTATACTTGTAAAGCTTTGTAATATTGAAAGATTGTATAATATATATTCGGGCAGACTCATTGTTCAGGGAGTTGCCCCTCCCTTTATATTGTGCAATTGTGTTCTCTTGTATAATTGCTGATGATAATGAATGTGTATGAGTGTTCATTGGTATAAAGAAAACATTAATAATACTTGGTTGCGAAAAACAAACTAAGTAGACTAATTGTTAGGCATAGTCCATGAACATAAGTATTGGTGAAAAGAAAGTGTTCAGTGGTGCCAAACCTCACCAAGTACGATTGAAAGACTGCCATAGGCCTGGGGGCATGACACCCAAGGTGGAAATTACGGATTCCATAGAGGTGTGGTGATTCTTTCAACACCCCCCCTCAAACGCAACTCAGGGGAATCAAACCTGGGTCTAAGCTTTGATACCTTGTGGAGGTTTGCCATTACACCAACACCCACAGGTGTTGGTAAAAATTCCAAATCAGTGATTAGGATCCCCACGGTGGAAATTACGGATTCCATAGAGGTGCGGTGATTCCTCCAACACTTCCAATAGAATATTGAACCCTCAACTCTCCACTCCACCGAGGCCACCCGACTATGGCTTTGGTACCATGACAGAAATATGAAGACTCATTAGATGAGCTTCACACACTTCTCGAAGCTCGTCCTCCTAATACACATCCACACACTGCAATCTTCCTGGGGGACTATTCAAACAATCATCTTCACACACTAATCAACCCCCTGGTTGACAGATCGGCTCTCTACTTGGCCTTACACACATATCCTTCATCAAGCTCGGCCTCATGCAACTCTATACTACTTGGCCTCCACCAGTTGCACTCTTTTCACGATCTGGCCAAGTCCACTCGACTACAATTGGGAGAGGGACACACTACAACAACTTCACAACAACACAAGGCTCAATGCCTCCTTCACACCATGCTAGCTTCTTAGCAAGCAACACAAAAGTGTTCAAACAATGGCTTTACACGCCTTCGGCTTAGCTACACCTTCACAAGGATTCACAAAAGCAGCGCTTTCTCGAGGGATGACAATCACATATGCATCAACACCAAGAAGAGGTATGTGCGACCTCCATGCAGTGACACACCGCATCTGCAAGAACTTGCAAACAAAATACACCAGCACTTCTATTCACAACATCGCTCTTACGTGCACTCCATAGCAGTCTTCACACCACACACCACACACCACCGAGCACTTAGTTCTTCACACATTGGCTCTCGAGGCCTCATCTCGCTCTGATACCATGATATAAATATGAAGACTCATGAGATGACCTTGTTCATTATAATCAACCTATGCCAATATATACATACAGACAATTGTACAAACTATAGCTATTCACTCATTATCATTATTGTTTATCTAAACTTTGTCGACTCCTACTTGACTATCATCTACCACTAACTAGAAAATAGTGGTCGACCTCATCGTGATTAATGTTTTAACAGTTAAAATTTTTAAAAGAAAGAAGAAAGTTCCGTTGTCGTGGCCCCTATTAGTGAAGGTTGCATTTGTAGCGGCCCCGGTTAATGAGGGTTGCATTTGTAGGGCCACATGGTTAACGATTTCCTTCTTAGTTGTTATAACGCTACAATTATCAAAAAGGTTATGTCACTAAGTTACCATGCTCGTCGTATTTCAAAACTTGAAAACGGCAAATGGTCATTATTAAAAGTTTATCCACATCTTATAAAATTGATGTGATTGATTATGAAATAAGCCGAGACAGAATTGATGTAAATAATTAATATTATTCAAATCATATTAAAACAAACACAATTATACGCTAACTTAATAAGTACCACACATCGGACTTGGTTGCGTATTTGACTGTCATTTTCTTATAATATACCACTTGTTTATTTGACACTAAAAAAATCACACCAACCTAAAGATATCATAATGTAGGATATGTTGAAGATAGGTTGCCAGCATTCTTTGTCTAACTTTTCACACCAACAAAAAAGACTTGACAGCTAAAGCGCAAGCTCTGTTGCTTCTTTCCATCTTTCAACCTCCCCAAAACTCAAAAACACTCTGCCCTCCTATCCATGCAATACTTAGGGTTGTCTGCCACAATCATCACCTGGGCAGAAACAAGAACCACCAGCTAGGCGCAAGGGAAATCCATTGCTGTTTTCCTTTATGTTTCTGCGGAGGAGGGCCACCTGATTCGATTGGTAACTTCAATATCTGAAACGCGTGGCTCAGTACAGTGAAGAGTCAAGACGTATATGTAAAACGTTTTGCCCAGTACAACGAACACGTGGCCCTCACAGCTATCGCCAAACCTTCTTTTACACGCTGATTTCAATACTTCCACCTGATAGGTATACGTCTCAGGTACGCTGGTTAAGTGTATAAATTTATAATTATATTCAAGCATTTTGATAGATATCAAATATATTGTAAAATATTGTTAATAAATGGTAAGTTATTTCTTAAAAAAACACATACGGTTATGTCTTATATTGCTAACAGGTTAATTAAAAAATTGATTTTTTTAATAATATTATATTTAAATGGATATAAAAAGTTAGGAGAAAAACTCAAATAATAAGTTTATTACATCATAGAAAGAATAATTAGCTTGTAATTATTTAATTTGTTTATTAAATAATATCTAAAACGCATTGAATTATTTTAGAGTTAAATAATAGTATTTTATTTGAAGTTAAAGTAAGGTGATAAATTTCATTATAAAATATGGATTCAATAAATTATTATAGCATATTTCACCTTATTTTAAATTTAAGAAAAAATATGTAGAAAAATTGTGAGTCATAAAAATTTGTCAATACACCTTTGAATTAAAAAATATTAATAAGTAAATATAAACATACAATGAAATAAAAAAATCATGAATAATCATGACAACTCTTTATTGATAATAATATTTTTTTGAAAATATACCTTGTGAAAACATCCAAATATAACAGTACATTCATAATATATTAAAATGAAAGCATATATTAAAATGCTTCCAGACTTTTAAGGAAAAGGAAAAGTTCATCACACCAAAATTCTCCATATAACGAACCTGACATTTGTTTTTTCGCTTGAAGGTACCGTTTTTTAACTTCTGCAGTATCCTCTCGAGACATTGTAATCACTTTTACCATATTATTTGCTCCATTAGCTCCATTTAAATTTTCTGCTGCTATTGGACAACCATAAATTCTCAATTTCTTCACTGTATTCAAATGCAAGTAACTATACGGTAGCGGCCTTAATGCTGGGCATTCCATCACTGTGAATATTTGAAGTGAAGCCATCGCTCCTTCCTCTACCGTTGGCAGTTCCTCCAACTGAGTTAATTCAACGAGTGAAAAGATTTCCAATGAAGGAAATGCTCCCCTCTGGCCAAATTCATTGGGGAACCTCTTTAACTTAGGGCATCTAATTATCCTCAACTGTCTGAGGCTTCTCAACTTGTGCAAATGTGGAAGCTCTTCCAACATACAACAATCTCCCAATTGAAGATTGCTCATATTTTGAAAGTTACAAAAACTAGTGTCCAATTTAACCAAGAGAGAGCATTCCAGCACTAACCTTCTCAACTTTGTCATGATAGTGATGTCATGTGGGAGCCTTTCCATCCCTGTGAGTGTTATCTGCAAAGTGTCCATTTTAGTCATGCTCGTCAATGTGCCCTCACTGAGAACATCTCCATTGTTTGTGAAGGACAACATTTTGAGTTGATTCAGAGGGGCTATATCATTGATGCGTGCAGCTCCTTTGTATCTTTGCTGCACATCTCTTTTCCATAGAGTAGTGCATCCATACATCAACAAATACTGCAAAGAGGTCAGCCGGGAGATGCTACTGGGCAGATATTGCATATCTGTGCAATAACTAATGTCTAGATACCTAAGTGATGTCAACTTATGAATACTGGATGGTAGGGTTATAACTGAAGAAAAGCTAACATTGAGGATCTCCAACCTTGCAAGCTTTGAAACAGATCTAGGCAGTTTCCTGAGGGGCATGGCTATTAAAGCAAGACATACTAGCTGTTCCAAATCACCCACACTCTCTGGCAAGGATTGCACTGATGTGCCACTCAAGTCCAAAAACTTAAGGGACATCATACTTTTCATGACCATACTTGGAAATTTTGTTAAATGCAGATTCCCAGGCAGTAACAATGAGCGTACCTGTGGAGCTCTCCATGAGTCTGGAAGAGAATTCAATTGGTTGTTGCTTAGAAAAATCCGAGTGTACTCTGAACACTCTTTTACTTTCAAAGTTGTCAAATTGCAATCTACTCGGCAGTAGAATTTCTCTTCCTTTTCAGCGATTTTGGTTCCCATATCACGGAGCGCATCATGTACCCTGAAGTATTCTACCTGCCCATTAACTCCTCTCATGATTGGTTCAATCAGGCAACGATCTGCTAAAAGGTTGAGATAAGTTTTACCCATCTCGAATGGGTCATAGCCGACCTGAACCCGACCTTTGGGCATCTTGATCATGGGGAGCAGTGCTTCTCCTACCCACCTTTGAATAATCTCATACACTGAAATAATTTTGTCTTCTGGGAATGTTGCCGCTGCATAGAGAAAGCATAATTGCAAATTAGCGTTCTCCCTACCCAATGCATCGTAGCTCAACCTTAGGCTATCATAAACGCTCTCGGTGTTGGGAGGACATTGGGCAGCCCATTCCCATTGATGTGGATCAGTACTACCAGCCATTGCCCTCCCCACAACTTTAAGTGCAAGGGGAACCCGTCCACACTTATTACACACAATCTTGGCCTTTTCTTCATCGATATTTGCAGGTGGATTCCTTTTATTGTAGGGAAAAGCGTGAAAAGAAAACAACCTCCAGCTGTCATCTTGGATCAGGTCCCCCATTGTTATTGTGTACTCATCTGCAACCCCCATTTTCAACAATGCACTGCGATACCTTGAACTGATAACCACTTTGGAATTGGAGTGCATGGTTACAGGCCGGAGTATACCCAGTCCCTCCAACAATTCTGCAGCTTCGCTTTCCCATACATCATCCACGAACAATGCAAACCTCTTGCTCTGCTCCAGTGTTTCATTCAACCATAATTTCACATCTTCTTCCTTTGTAATTTTACTAGAATCTACATTTTTTTGTAAAGTTATTTGTGTACACAGGTCTTTCCTAAGATTTGTAACAGAGGGACTTTGAGAAACAGTTATCCAAAGTAACAAACCGTCGGTAAAATGACTGCGCACCTGATTGCTGTTGAAAACCCTTTTGAGTAGAAGGGTTTTTCCAGAGCCAGCTTTGCCAAGCACGCCAATGTTCTTGGCCTCTGGATCCTCTATCATCAACTTGTAGAGATCTGCAGTGGCTTTATCCTGTCCCACTATAAGGGGCTCGTCGATGAACTTCGTCATTGCGGTGCCAGCTGGAGCATGAAAGCCTTGGGAAGAGCCTGCTGAGTCCATATCAGCTTCCATGGTTGCTCCCATCTGCCCTTCCTTAATTTGGGCTATGTGAATCAAAGATGAAAATTCTAGATGTGCGTTGATCTTTGATATCAAACGGCTGACTCTCGTGCTCGTCTGATAACAAGAAAATACGTTCCACGTTGGTATCGTGCACTGCTGCACCGTTGTTGATGCTTGTCGTATAAGATTTTCCAACGTTTTAAGCCAATCGTTAACAGATGAAGCATTACCATCTCCTTTGCTGTTGAATTCCCGGCGATATTGCTGGATATCCCTGATGATAGGCTTGATTTTCATCACCAGCTCCTTCAGGGACTGCAGCTCATCGCTGCAGCGTACCGCAGTAGTTATGCTATCAAGAATCTGCTGGATTGTATTATCAATAGCCACACTAATAAAGCCAGAAACGAAACCCGGATCAGGCATGATTTTTTAAATGGCTTCCCTCCCCTCTTAACGAACAGCAATATCTTTTGCAGTCCCCTCTATACAACAACAAGAAATGCACTCCTCTCAAGCTATTTCCAGGAAATACTGACACAAAATCTTCTGGGGAGAAGGTGGAGACGACGCATACAAAACAGAAGAGGAGAACCCAAATGTGAGGGCTTTACAAACTCATTTCAGGGAGATATCATATAATTTTGCCACGGCTTCATGTTATTTCTTCCTATTTCCTCTTCACTGCAGTTATTACATTGATTGGAACTTTTCGGTCGTTCTTGGTCTGAGGGTTCAGCCACAGAGACCACATTTCTTCTTCATTGCAGCGGTTAAATTTTTGCCAAATTTCCGGGCAACCTTGGTCGGAGGCTACGGTCCACAGTTTGACATTTTTTTTCCTACTTGTGACTATACTGACTATACGAATCAGCAACTTAGTCCCTTTCGTCGCGTGATATAGGGTAAGGGCCCGGGTTGGAATTTGACGGGCATTTTGCACGTCAGAGGCCATTTTGCCCGTAAAATACGTTGAAATTTTACCGTCGGCCATGACGTGTTTGGAAAGAGCCAGAACGTATTTTTGACGGCTAAAGAGTTTTTTTAAACAGACATTATAATACGTCCAAAATGATCTATCAACCAATAAACTTTAATTTTGAATCCTGCGTCGTACAATTTCAAAACCCAAAAATGTTTACTACAGAATTTTGGAATTCTAACAAAGTGCTCCTGCAACACTTAATTTTGAAATCGGAACAGTTTGTTTGGGATCTTTGGAATTCGAACAAAGTGCTCCTACCATACTTAATTTTGAAATCCGAACAGTTTGTTTGCATTGTGATTTTATATTTATAATTATAGGATCTCTGCGTTATTATAGTTTGAAATCCGAACAGTTTGCTTGCACTATAATTTTAATTTTGAAATCCGAACAGTTTGTTTGCAGTGTAATTTTATTTTTATAATTATAAAATTCCCCGGTTATTATAGTTTGAAATCCCAACAATTTGTTTGCACTATAATTTTATCTTCATAATTATAGGATTTCTTAGTTATTATAGTCTTGCTGTTCCAACCATAATATTTGAAGTGTTGTATAATTGTTGAGGCTGTGTTAATTTGTGAATAAGGGTTTGAAAAGTGGTTAGAGAAAAAAAGTCTAGTGCTTTTACATGATGATTTTTCAAAAGACATAGTTTTTTAACTTTATTTTATATAAACGGTTGGCTGAAATTAAAATTCGGGTAGCCTATAAGCTCTTTGATTGTGGCTTCAACCAGACTTGCTCAAAGATATTATTTATGACCATTCGGCTTTTATCTCGGTTATTATTAATTATTTTAAGTTTTTTTTTGTTTTTTCTGATTGGAATTAAGTATAGTATCTTTTAAAGAAATTGTAGATTTGTGTGGATTAAATCATTTTTTTAATGTATAAATCAATTTAGTATATTTAAAAAAATTTCTAGTATTAAACACTAAAAATGGGATAAATACATTTCTTTTTTTAAATAGTGTTTTTTAATGATGATTTAGTTAAAAATATATTTGAAAAATATTTAGTAAATTGTTCTGCTATTTTAATATTTTTTCTATATATTTTTAAGATATTGGGAAAAATGATTGTAATTCAGTTCTGAAACTCATATTGGGGACAATCATCGTTGACACCTATCCATAATGCACGTTGACTCATCATGGTTATTCAAGAAAAACCATGCTTTAGAATTACCCTATTAGGAGACATCCCAAGTGAATTCAAATATGCACACATGTAGAAAGGAAAGCATATTTTTAATAAAGTAGGAATTAAGATATTTACAACTTGCACAGAAGCACCTATAGGCTAAGGACACAACCACGAAAAATGGATTTGAGACCATTCAACAAAGGTTCTTACCTAGTCTCCTTAAATATACAAAACTAAGTGATCAATAAGCATCTTGTCTAATAGAGACTTTATATCAAATAATATATCAAATAATGGTCAATCTTAATATGATTGAATTCCCATAGGTGTCACGTAGATGGGACAAGGGGAAGAAAAAATATATATTTCATACTCCTTAGAAGGAATGTTGTTCAATGACATTGAATTAGTTCATTTGATCTGGGTAAGTTGGATTAGTACCCAAGTCCAAATAGTTTCCTTGAAATCCAATGAATATGCATCTATCTCTTATGTAAACATCATTAAAATTACCACTTGAATGAAACAAACAATCAATCCATGAGTGTGTTAGTACATCATTAAACATGCGTAGCTGAAAGAACAAAACCTCTTCCTTGTCATAATAAATCTGGACCACAATCTTGCTTGTTGCCACTAGCTCTCCCTAAGTATATTGGCCACCCACCTTTATTGGATTGTTTGGGCGAGAGGCTTGTCACAATATCACCGACTCACCTCTCACTTCTGAAATTTATCCTATGTCACAATGTTACTTTTGGAACAACAAAAGTGTTGCTTTGACTAGAATCTACACCAGATATCGAGTGTCTCAACATATCGCTTAAAAGCTTTGAAATGTATGGCTTATGAAGAATGACATCTACTGCCACTTATGAAATACTAAAATGCTTTTAATACATTGTACTTTCTTGACTATAAACTCTCGGTAGTGGAGCCCCACATTGATTCCATATGATTATGATAGTGGAGAGGATGTAGAGGATAGTCTATCTTATAGTTTTACTTTGTTGGTCATCTTTACATCACATAAGATCTCCTTAGTAATATCTCATATATACAAATGCTATGGCATGTATGAGTGAAGGGCATTTGATTTCAAAGTTATGGATATATCATTGTGAGTGTTCCATAAAATTTCAAACAAAAATTGAGAATTCAATAAGTCATTTATGGATTATGGTCATTTCTTTTTTGTTATGATAGATATGTGTTTTTAATGAAACCTTTATTAGTGAAGGGTTATTTTATTATCAAAACAACAATCTTGAAGGGAAAATTTTAAACATAACGTTTCTTGAAGGGCAACATAAAAAGCTAAAACGTAAAAAAAAATGATATGATGGGTAAAGAGTAATCCAAATTCCAACCCTACCGCACACCAAGAAATAAACTAGCAATTGCACCAGATGTTGCAAGGAAACACCGGAAAGGAATGATGTCGTTGACCTTCTTTCCAAAGAGGTCGCGCAACTGAGCAAAGGAAAATGTATAATACAGCAATACAGGAACGTAAATTCTATTTTTTTATGAATTAATCTTATAAAATATATATCTACAAAACCCTTTATTTTTATTGTCTAATTCAAAAATTTTTAGAAAAAAAAATATAATTTCGCTAAATTAAAAACCTCATATTTGATCTTCAAGTTATGCATGTTCTTCCATAAGAAAAATTTATTTACCGAGAGCTCATGGTTTACCTTCCATTTTCCTGTCCTACCACTTCTGCCCCCGGTCACTAGCAACGAGCTCCCCAAGGAATCTGCAAGCAGCTGGAGCAGGAATATAGCGATGGTTATGGACAAGCTCGTAGAATATTTGGAGGACCCTCTGGAGGGAATCCCGACAGTCACCCTTTTGACAGTGCGATTTTTGATGCGGTAGCCTCTCCGCCCTCGATATCAGGTCTTTCGAACTCGGTGGCCACACTCCTGGAAGTCACCCCCTTACTGTCAGACCTCACTTCTCAGCCACTGTCGCCATCTACCCTATCTTTCGTGGACCACTCTCTGGATCTTGGCTTGGAAAATCTCTCGGTGGGCATCGCACCCTTTCCACCCTCCATTGGCTCCCGTGTCCCTTCTGTCACTCAATCCAGTGAGCCTGTGTCTTCCACTCCGGAACAACAATCTATGCTACCCTCCATGGGCCCCCCATCTGGTAATTTCATAGGGATCTCACCCATTTCTGGATTTTTCTCCATGGAGCCTCTTTAGGACCCTCCTAATTTTGGGGCTCATCCTCCTCTGAGCGAACCTCTACAGCCCACAGATGAAGACAGGCTGTAAATGACTAAAAGACAGCGATGCCCAAAACCCAAAGCTTATGAGGCTATTCTAAGGCTCAGAGAGGACATTCAGTTGAGCGATACTATGGAGATTGCTGACAGGGTCTTGGTTGGAAGAGTCAAGGGGAGGAACTACAGTGCAACTAGGCTGAAGCAATGGACATCGGAGGTTTGGGGACAGCATCTGGCTGATCCTCCTTTTGTCTAGACTTTTTTTAGGGGATGGCTTGCCCTCCATTTCACAAGGGTCGAACACACGAATTGAGTCCTCTCTACGGTTTGGCACATATAACAGGTTCTGGTGTTCCTGCACAGATGGACGCCCTTATTTGACCCAAAATGAAAGAAGCTAAATGATGGTCCCCTATGGGTCCGTCTCCCAAGGCTACCTTTAAAATTTTGGTCTGAAGTTGTTTTAAGGAGACTTGGGAATGTCTTGGGCTCATACCTGGATCATGACAAATCCTACCTTATGATAGGTATGATGGCCTACGTAAGGTTATTAGTACATTTCGATACCAGTGATGGCTTGCAGGAATACATCACAATTCAATGGAGAAATTTTACTCGGAGATAGACATTGGATTATGAATGGGTACCTTTCAGGTGCAGACGTTGCCACAATATTGGGCATTTGTTTAAGGACTACCCACTCGATAATAAAGCAAGATCACGAAAAGAGGCAAGGGCAATCCCATCTAAGTCAGCGCATGAGCAGGAGGAACAACCTCCCATCGAAGACCCAGGGATACAAGCAGATTTGGTGGATGCAGGAAAGACACCCTCCAGAGAGGTCCCTAAGAAACACGGCAGACCAGCACTTCAACCACCCTCTTCTCCACTCACAAGGGCCAGAGCGGTTGCCAAGGTAGCATCATCATCAAGTAAGAGTTCGCCCTCCTCTCACCCCTCTCATACATCTTCTATTGCTGATGGCTTGACATTTCCTCCATTTGGCATCGAACATGGTACTGGGTATCTCTTTCCGCCCCCCCCCCCCCCCTTTTCCTGCCCTCACACCCCCAGCCATGTTCTCCATCACCCCCTCTTCTATCCCGGAGTCCCTTCCACTATATTCCCCTGTTCCTGAAGACAAGCCTCCCTTCCTGAGATACCAAACCAGGTCTAAGGCCAAAAAAAGTAAGACGACCAAATTGGTCTTGACCTGGTACTCTCCCCTACTCCCCCTAAAATCCCTCGAGGACGCTACTTTTCCCTCTCTAAAGCATAGAGTATGGCCGGAGACGAAATTGCTTCTGATAGGAAATCTACCATCATAAGGGCTCTTAGAGCACGAGGCCCATTACCTGAGCCCCCTCATGAAGATTGTATCATTCAATTGCAGAGGGCTAGCGAGGACCGATAAAAAATTGGCTCTTAGAAGACTGCTATCTACCTCTCCTATTGATGTTATTTTCCTCCAGGGAACCCTTAGCTTTGTTGAAGCTATCTCTCTATTATCGCAATTGATGCTCCCAGACTGGTCCTTTATTGGCCTTGATGCAAGTGGTCATTCGGGAGGCATTGCCCTGGGGTTCAACTTGCACACTATCAATCTTTGCAACTGTTGGGGGGTTGAGGGGGGCAGGTTACCTTGGGGCATACTTGTTCTCAGCTGACCTAGGGATGGAGATATGGGCTATTAATGTCTATGGGTCGTGCCAACACAGGCCTGAATTTTGGGACCGCCTACTTAACTCTAAACTCTGTTAAAAGAATTTTCTAATCATGTGAGGTGATTTAAAATTCTCCATAGGACATGCAGAATCATGGGGACGAAGAGCACAAATTCATCCCCTTTCGGTCTATTTTGAGAATGTACTGGGAGCCCACAATATGACAGATATCCCCATCACAAAGACACAACTGACATGGCAGGACAATAGAATAGGGGAAGATAGTCTACCTCTTAGACTCAATAGATTTCTTATTATGGAAGGCCTTCTCAATCAGGGCCTAGTTCACAGGCAATGGGTGGGATCAGGGGGCATCTCTAATCACCTGCCTATTTATATGGAAATCAGCGGGGGGTAATGGAAACCTAAGGGTCCCTTCAAGTTTTGTGCCACATGGCTGAAGGACCCTTCCTAAGTTTGTATGGTCACATATTTCTGGAAGGCGCACCCCCCCTACTACAACAGGTCACATAGTGGAAGGGTTTGCTCAAAACCTTAATGAGCTGAAGAGACTCTCCAAAATTTGGGCTCAAAATAAGAGGAGGCGGGATGATCAAACCCTCAGAGAGGTTGAAATAGAAATTGTGGACTTTGAGAGTAACTTGGGAGGGCTGTACAACTCCAATGAACATAAGGATAGAATCTCATCTCAATATGCTGATAGAGGGGAAATCTTAAAGGATAGCGAAGAATCATGGAGGTTGAGAAGTAGAGCGATCTGGATGCTCGAGGGAGATGATAACACTAAGTTTTATCATAAATTCGCAAATGGGAGGAAGGCAATCAACACCATATGGAAGCTTCCGAATGAACAGGGACAGCCTCTAAACACCTTCCCCCAGCTAGCAGCATTGGCATCCTCTCACTTCAAGCAAATATATAGAGCACCCCCCATAGTGAACCTTGCCGAAATAATACACGTGGCACAACTATTCCCACGGTTTGTGGATCAGGAGGGAGGCAGGGAACTAACTAAGGAAGTCACCTTAGGAGAGATGGAAGCCACCCTCAAATAGTTCAAGAAAGATAAGAGTCTTGGGCTTTCCGGTTTGACGGTGGAATTCTAAATAGCATTTTTTTGAGATTTTGGGCTCAAACCTCCTCAAGGTAGTGGAAGACTCTAGAGTTAATGGCAAGATGTATGAATCCTTTAATGCTACTTTCATTGCTCTCATCCCCAAGACTGACAATCCAAACTCCTTTGACGATTACAAACTGATCTCTCTTTGTAACTACATCTATAAGATCATGGCTAAAATCATTGCCAACCGCTTAAGGCCCATTCTATCCACCCACATCTCATAGGAGCAGTTTTCCTTTCTTCAAGACTGACAAATCCACGAAGCGGTGGGAACAACCCAAGAAGTTATGCACTCATTGCATTACAAGAAAAGCAAAGGTATGATCCTCAAGGTCTACCTCTCCAAGGAATTTGACAGAGTTTGGTGGTTGTATATTAGAATGCTTTTAACCCACCTTGGGTTCCCATTTGTCTTCATTAAATGGATTATGGGCTGTATCACTAACACTTCATTTAGTGTTTTGGTTAATGGCGCAACCTCTCCTTTCTTTCATTCTGAAAGAGGTCTTTGACAGGGCTGTCTACTGTCACCACTTCTATTCCTCCTATGTGGAGGGGCTCAGTAGACTCATCAAAGAAGAGGCTAGAAGGGGCAGAATGCAGGGTATAAAAGTTGTAGAAGACTACATCTTAACGCACCTGTTATTCGTGGATGATGTCTTAATTTTCCTTAATGGAGGCATAGGGGACTTGACCATCATAAAGAACATTTTCTCCCTATTTCAAGTGGCTACAGGCATGATGGTCAATTGCAGTAAATCCACTTTGACAACGGTTGGATGCACCCAACATGAGATCCACTTAGAGTCTGAAAAGAGCTTAAAGAGGACTCCACTTAGAGGAATGAATGGTGTCTAGGATAGCAACTGGTTCCATGATGTTGGAACTTCTCAAAACATGTTGATTTATATGAAGAGGATGGATAATAAGACCACTCATTGCAACTGTTCCTCGAAAAGGGTAAAACAACCAAGTGAAAACGTATGATCGACCAAGCAGATAGTGACGATGGAAGGAGAAAAACCAAGGCTCATCTAATGGAAGAGGCTGATAGAATGGAAATCATGAGGGTTAAAATGGAGATGGGTTCATTTTTACATAAGCTTGAACCATAGGGAACTATGCTTGGATTCAATTTCATGTTTACACAAGCTTGAAACGAAAAACTATGCTTGAGATTGGTTTACATGCCCCCAACATGATGACTCAATTCTAGGTGCATGCCCTCGAAGTTTCATTACATTCACCTAAGTAGACTACTCCTCGCTATCAATTGGATGGAATGAAGGTTCATTTACGAGGTCAAATGAAAGACTCGACTGGGATTTTACGAGATATAATCAAAGACTCGAATTAAAACGTTGCTCCATGGGACCTTGTTTAATTTTTTAATGAGCTTGACACAAGACAAGGAACTTTGCTTAGATTCCTTGTTTGAATTTTTTAACGAGCTTAACACAAGACAAGGAGCTATGCTCTGGGACCTGTTTCATTTTTTAATGAGGTTGACATAGTAAGAGAACTATCCTCATATTCCTTGTTTCATTTTTTAACGAGGTTGACACAAGACTAGGAACTATCCTCATATTGCTTGATCATGACCCATAAGAGGTCATGACTTCCAAGAGGTTCTCATCAGATGGGAGAACAATTCTCTAGAAGAGATTTGGTTCCAATTCCTCTAGTACATAATGCACAACATCACAGAATTGATCGTCAGTTGATGCAGGCATGGAATGGGTTGCCACATAATTGACCAATGGCGGGGAAGATACCTTTGGGACGAAAGGACCATTTAAGGAATATGGATGACTAGAAGCCATATTTGGATCTGGAAATGAAAGTTGGTCAACGGTGATAATTCTTCCTTCATGCGGGAAACACATCACTCGAAAGAGTGTTGAAATAATAGCTACCATGTCATAAACATAGTCGTGCCCAAGAAGTAAATTGTAATATAAAGGGCCCGGGACTACCATCAAATTGAGATAAAAAAAATTTCCTCCCAAAGTAATAGGCAACTAAGGAAGGATCCCTAATGGTTCACTGGTTCCTCTATTAAAAGCTAACAGATTCTGGGTAACAGGCACAAGTGGCAGCGAACCAAGAGCTTGCCAAGCAGTGGAGGAAAGGAAACTCATAGATGCATATTCATCTATAATAGTGCCAGATACAATCATTTTATAAACCTGTACTATGATCTGGAAAGGCACATAAGAAGGAAGACAATGTCTTGCCAATCGATTCCAATCAAAGGAAGTGACTAGACTACTTGGAGGGGGTACTGTAATAACGGGAGAATTGCCCCCTTGAGTTACGAGAACGGGATGATTTTCATCCTGTCTTGATGGAATAGGAGGGTTTCTTCCAAGCTCATTGCAATATGAAGAAACAAAAAGAACCTGAGTGGTATCACACTCACTCTCTATGGAAAAGGTACACTTAACTGAAGGTGAAATCGAGTCAACTGTTTCCTCGGCTTGTGATTGGTTGGGTATAGACTCATGGGATACACATTCAGAGAGAATGGGCTTGACCGACGGTTGATTTGGGTCAGTCACTTCATCAACTAGTGAAGGATTAAGGGAGAGTCTCCTATAACCAGATGGAAGTCGTTGCGAAGAAGAAGGATAGTTATCCAACACTTTTTGGGCTTCATCTAGATGGGGACAAAGGTGGATGGGGTGATTTCTTTCACATAATCTATAGAGAAACTTAACTTTACCCTTCTTTCCATGAACTTTACTACCAATACTTGAGATGGTGTGTTACCAGCATGATCTCCAAAATTTGATGACACAGGATGATGTGAATGAGAAGACCATTCCTCTGAAATCTGAGAAATACCAGAACAATTTTGTAGAAGATGGTCTCTCATACAAAGTGTGCAAGGATATCGACGTTTGTGAGGCTTATCAGACAATTTCTCATCAAAAGTTGCATTCAAAGCAATGGTTGCTCGGTTTCCCCCCTACTGAATTTTTTTTTTTCTTCTTCTTCTTAGCCACCTGGTTACTAGTGTCAATACTTTCACCAGGTGAAGAGGAAGAAACAACTAACAAAGAAGGTAAAGGGTCAACTTTAGGATCAACTGGAGGTTGATTTTGTCCACTTGTAGGAATATTCAGTTGCGGGGCCAAGGAGGTTGAGAACAACCATACTGGCAAGCTGATGGTAAGTCCCGGAAGGGACAATGTAGCCATATACAGAGCACTAATATTTCCAAAAGGAGGAAAAAGACTAAGATTCCCATCAAAGGAATTCCTTGATCGATGGACTCCGGAGTTGTTGCCATATGTCTGAAGCTAAGATCAACTAAGAAGTGACGTGGAGGATGTTATCTGTGGTCAATTAATTTTATTTTAATCAAAATAACATAACAAAACAAAATAGGGGTAATTTAGGCAAAAGGATTACCAAGTAACTATGAACTTCAATATATCGCCTCAGTAAACCAAGGACTTAACATACATGTAGGCAATCTCCCCAAATGTTGTTTTCGGTGTATCATAGTATACAAGGTGGTCGAATCAATCACCTATGGATGGAAAGCAATCTAATGTAGTCCTCCCATATATACCTGAAGGTACATGGAGGCCCAATCCGTGTTAACGTTGTCTAATGCGAAACTGCACATTGAGAGCATTCATTTATATTTTTTGTACTATAACACTGCCATATATACCCGAAGGTACGTGGATGAGCTATGATATATTTATGTACATGGAATGAGGTATCACACTTGGAATGTATCACAAACAATTAACGATAGCTGTTATGTTTTACGACGCCAGAACACGTCTCTAGCCTAGAACCTCTAAATGTTATTCGTCAGGTGACATTGATTCATTATGTTAATTGAGATAACTTTTAAGTTGATCTTGACTAAGAGTTTGTCTTTTAGGTTCACAGTGTGAAGTATTTAAAATTCCTAGAATGCAACTATGATGAGAAACATTCTTTTCATTTGATTTTGAACAATGAAAACCTTAACTACAAGGGATAGAGCAATCAAAATGTTTAATCAAAGAGCAAAGAGCACATATAATGCAGTTTCCCTATACTATTCCTATAAGCACACGTAAACCTCTAATTGCACAATGCAAGTTTTTCTTT
This sequence comes from Pinus taeda, assembly GCA_000404065.3. Taxonomy (NCBI): domain Eukaryota; kingdom Viridiplantae; phylum Streptophyta; class Pinopsida; order Pinales; family Pinaceae; genus Pinus; species Pinus taeda. The sequence continues at coordinate 23,171 of APFE030670902.1, read as the reverse complement.
TCAATTCCCTTAATGTTGAGATGAACAAAAGGAAACTAATGCGCATACAATCAATCAATCATTGTACAAGAAACAAAGACTTTACGACAATTCATTTTCGAAAGAAATGAATACTTTACGACACTTTCTTTTCAGAAAAGATTAATTGACTATAAGCTAACTTTGACAATGAATTGATAATGATAAAGAAAACATTTAAGAAACACTAAACAATAAAGGCCAAAGTAGGGCTAGGAAGAGAAATACAAGTTGATTTTAGAACCAAAAGAACCATTGATCTTTCAGCAAACAAAAAGAGAAGAAACTTTGGAAAAATCAAACCAAAGGTGGGCTTTTAGCCTAAGAGGAATCAGTGCAGGCTAGAGAGGGAGACAGTGTGCTACAATGCATTGTCTCTAAGGCAGGGGTTGCTCTGCAGTGCACTGTGTCAGGACAAACGTTGCACTGGTGCCAGAGAGTCAATTCAAGGGACATTCAAGCATAATTTTTGACTTAAAATGCTTCAAGAAGACTAAAATAAGATCAATAAAGGAAATAAAGTCTACTAGGGTGTGATATGATGAGGGTAAGCCACCAAGAATGACAATCAATTCCCCAGTATGGTCACTAATTTGTTACATGGAATTCGCATCTACGAATAAACACATTTTCCCTAGGTGGGTGACTACACCTAGAACAACAGAAAGAAAGTAGTTTAACCTTTTCTTATAGAAGATAGATGAGATGGAGGAACTTACTTGTTGCCTTTCACTTCCTAAATCTCTTTTGAATCGCTCCCGTCACTCCCACTTGAACTATATCTGCTCAAAAGGTACCTGCATCAAGAGAAACAGAAACAAGAAATGATCAAAGTATACATGCTCTATAGACTATAAAAAAATGGAATTGAAGACATTGAAACACATAATCATCACATATATGAACAATCATATGAGAAAAGGAATAAGCTTTTTATTAATGTAGAAGGAAGAGTATCACCCAATAGAGTTCGATTCTATGCCACTCCTCATGCTTCAGTTCAACCCCCGCCACATCAAAAGCACAACACTCCAGCATAAAACATTGCTTAACATAAGCTCAATCCTCAAACCAACCAAAATTTCCTTACAAACTTTAGATTCTAGCCCCCTTGATCACTATGATGAGTGCTCGATTTATAGGAAATGGAGGCGGTTTTGTCATAAATGATGGTATTGAATGGCCTTCCAAGCTTGGAGTTAGTTTCCATGGAGCAATGGATGAGAGGATAGGAGGTTAATGGATCCTTAGCCTATCCAATTTCGAGCTCACAGGAGGAGATAAGATATGGGAACCTTCCTGAATAATCTAGAATGAAGGAATATTCCCAAAAACCTATGCAAATTTCACTCAATCTCGCCCAGCACAGGCTAAAGAGGGCCTAAGTGCACTGCAGTTTAGGCCACAGTGGGCCTGCCTACTCTGCAGTGCACTGTCTCAAGGCTTAAGCTGCGCAGGTGTCCCAAGGAGGCATTTCAAGAAGGCTTCAATTCATGAAACTTTCATACAAGGAGGCATTTAATGATTTGACTTATCTAGGGCATGTAACAACTAAATTAGGGTTTGATGAGTCCTAAAATTACTGATCTAAATGTCGGGAGTGTTGTGCCCAAATAGACCTGTAACAGACATGAGGCAAGGGATCTAATCCAATTGATTTGCCACAACACAACCCTAGACCTTATATTGTTGAACACCAACAACAATCCCCTTCCATAAAGGTAAACCCAATAAAGGTAAATCAAGTTTTTTTATGTTCTTCAATCTAGGGCAATGATCTGTAGATTCAATGGTTTTTTGCCTAGGTTTGATGTTTTATATTAGTGGGTTTTCACAACATGGACCAAAAAATGTGACACATACCTTTGTTCAATAGGATTCTTCATTGTAAAATTTGATACCCAGGAAGATGTGGATAGAGTTTTGAAACAAGGACCCTGGTTTTGGGGAAATGCAAGGCTCTTCATTACCCCTTGGTTTCCAGATTTTTGACACCACAACAATGGTGGTCCCAACAATTCTAGTATGGGTGAAGGCTACAAAATCTTCCACTTCCCTTCTAGCCTCACTAGGTTCTTGAGGAAATTGGGAGCACTCTATGGTCATTCAAGAAAATGGATCACCTTAGAACAAAGAAAGTGATATTTATCTTCGCTAGAATATGTGTAGAAATTGACCTAAGTAAAGGTCTACTTAACCACATTTAGCTGAAACATAAAAATTTTTAGTGGACAACTTTTGGATTATGAAAATACAATGTTCAAATGTCAATATTGTTACAAAACATGATACTTACAGAATACATGCCCTAAGGGGAAAAAGAACCTAGAAAAGAAAAAGGGGCATGCCCATAAAAGAAATAGATGGAAGACTTTTGACCCCTATTTCACAAGGGAAGAAGAAGAATAAATCACAAAGAAACCTCCAAAAGAAGAAGAAGGGGATGCTTAGGTCCAAAATGGCAATGCAACCCACCAACAAAATGGTACAGAATCAAAAGTGATCCATGATCCATAACAACAAAAAAAGGTGGACCATAAAGAGGATATGACTATGGACACAAAGAGAGTTCATGTTTCAGAAAGTTCAAATTCAGAAAAAGAACTCCCACCGAAGATAACTGAAAGCGAACTAGAAATGGTTCCAATTGGCCCCACCTCAGGGGGATGACAGAAGGTCTAGAAAAAGAGACAAAAGGGAGAAGTTGAGTGATTACTATCACACGTAACTTCACAGATTTATGTAATTTTTTCTCAGTCTTTTATTATGCTCATAAGTTCAGAGGTTGTGCTTATTGAAATTATGTGGTTAACATCTACAAGATGTAATTTTGTTCACTTTTAAAGTTGAATAAAATTGTGGGTTTTTTCCCTTTGGAATAAGTAACTAGAGATGTTGGTGGAATATTAGTACCCAAAACATGGACTTGGTCAACTCTATTAGATTTGTTCCCCTCCACTTTACATAAAGTTTAGTCATACCATTAGTTTATTCTCAAGTGTTTGCCTCTTTCTTTGCATCACTTTCTCAACCAATCTCATTGTACCTCTCACTAAACACTTTTCAAATGTTGGTTATTTCTCCTATATGAAAATTTTATTTGGCCTTCATTTGTGATTATGCTACATAACATAAGGGAAAGTCTTGCTTAGTTTCTACCTCCCTATTTCCACATTCTCGGCATAACCTTTCTACCCACAACTCCTTGGTTTGTTCTTGTCTTCCCACTTCACTTCGAAACATGTGTGACTTGCTTCTAATTTCTACACTTGTTCTTCATATCACGAGATGTTTCAAATAATTTCACACTTTAATCTTAATTTTTTTGTTAAAGCTATCAATGTAATGTTGTTATTTTCTTCATTATTCCGTTATAACTTTCATATAAACTAATTTTCAAAACTTTTTAACTACCTTTATTCTCTATATCTTACTCTCCAAACTATTTTTTATACTATAATGTCTATATTTCGTTGTCCTTTCAACTTTAATCAAGATTTTAATAATATTTATATCACCCTATTATATATATATAACTGGTTTTATGACTATTTCTAATTTGTACGTATAAAAAAACAGGACACTGATTTTATATATATAACCACTTATTAAGGAGTCTGGTTTTATGACTAACTATATATATAATTAAGTTTGATTTTAAAAAACAAAAATTTAATGAAAATAAACATTATTTTAATTCACATGTGCGAATAAAATAGAAAAAACCCAAATAGGAAAAAGTGTGTTGATGTAACACAAATGGAAAGCGATGTCTCATAATTTGAGGATCTATCTGTGTTGTGTCATATAAGTAGACATGCTCTTTACTCCATGCACTTCTTTGCTTAACTATGTTTCACTATCTGGTATTTAAAAGCTTTTGAATGTAGAATAGTATTCGACTGGAATTTATATAAATAAAATGACAATTTTCAATTCTTTTAAGAAAGTATATATATACTCTGGATTATAAAGTTATAATTTATATATATATATATATATATATATATATATATATATATATATATTATGATTGTTGTTTGTCATTGAGTACAAAGGTTTAATTTAAATTTTCAAAGAAATTTCCTATGACAAAAATTTCAGTTTTTTTTTTTAACTCGGTGTTTTCCAGAAAAACCTTAAAATACAAAGATATTTACATTCTATTTTTATTTATAATTTTATTTTGATCTAGTTTGACTCCTTGCTTTTCATGGATAATTTTTTCTTTCTTTCTTCTCAACTTAAATCTAACTTACATTTTGTGTGAATTACGTTGGATCATTATTTGGAAACTACATGAAATTATTCTTGAAATCTTCCTCATCTACCTAATCTACCCAAAGATTCTTTTTTTAACAAGATTCCTTGTGGTTTCCAGATGGAACCTGTTTTCCATAAGGGTTTGCTACTTTTCCACTAATGTTGCATTTGAGGAATCCTTACTAGTGACTGGAGGATCCACATTGGCAAGCTATTTTTCTTGCTTAGATTTTGTTGCCGTGACTATAGTTTCTTTGACTGCTTCTTTTTTGTCTTTTGGGTCTTTCTTGTCCTGAAGCTCTTCTTCTTTCAGTACCTTATAGTGTTCACCATGTGCACCTTCCCACCATTTGGGCCTTCGGGGTTTTTTCCAGTCTTTTCTATTCCAAGAATACTTGGGGCATTTTTTCATTGCATTCCCCTTTTCATAACATGATTTACACCAAAATAAGATATTCTTATAGTCAAGCTTTTGGACCCAAACATAGTTTGGAGCCATCAAATTAATCTCTGCAAGAAAACACTTATTGAATTCCATCTCCACACAAATGCGAACATAAGTATTCTTGATTTTTTTTTTTTTTTGTTTCATGATAGCTATGATAGAGTTTTTCCAGCACATTCTCAATGGGGGAAAGTGGGATGTGATTCCAGAAATGCAAGGGAAGGTTTGGAAGCCTAACCCAAACTGGAGCTTTAGAAATTAATGTTGTTACCGAGTCAAAAGTGGGAGCTCAAGGTGGCATGAAGAGGCCAACACTCCCCCAAAACCATTGCCCAACTTCATAGATATCCTTCTTGTCCTCAATCTTATCAAAAGCCACAGTGAAGAAACCTCGTGCCATAGGGTAAATATTCAACTCACCTATAAAAACTTGGCTTCCATGTCTCAGAGATCCATTTATGTAGATTGACTAGCCGTGACCAGTACCCATTAAACCTATAAGCCAAGTCATTCTACGAAAATTATTTTTCATAGTAGGAAGCTTTCTCATCCACGAGAACATTAAGGGAAGAAATTTCTTCTATCACCGGAAGACCAAAACCAAACTTCAACATAGGGTTGTACGAAACCATACAAGAGCTAGCTTGACTGAAATCCATACCTACAAAAGAAACATATTTATTTACCAAATCGAAAGGATTCACCATTGAACAGTCTACAGAAGAGATCTGCAAAAAATCTTTTGCCAAACATCCATGCAAACGGTGCAAAGATTGAGCAGCTAGAATGAAACCCTAACTATCGCAAGAGTTTCTCAAGCTCCTTCCATCTGAACTCTATATATATATGACATTTATTGTTCAACATTGAAAAATAACTAAATTGATAGAGATTTCTATAAATATAAATATAAATATAAATAATTATAATTATAATATTATAATTAAGGATAACTATATGTTTATGTGTCCTCTCCGTTAGTATTTTTGTTTCAACCATTGTTTGTGTTTTATATTTGGTTACAAGCTTTCCACATATATGATATGCTTAAGATCACAATACTTTGAATGTTAAATTATATTGTTTTCAAATAGTTATACTAAAATAACAATCTTTCAATTTGATATAATACCATTACCATTTTTATAATTAATTTATAATAATATATAATTTATATATATATATATATATATATTATAATATATTATATATAATATAAATAAATTATATATATATAATATTATATATATATATATGAAAATGCAAATAAATAAAAATATATAAATATAATATAATATGAAATATGATATAAAAATTTAAAGTTATTATTAGTTATCTATATAAATTTTAGATTTCTAAGTTTTATTAAGTTGAATAAGGGGAGTTGCAAGCAACAAGTCCTTGTCGTGTTTAGTAAGCACTTTTAGGATAAAGTTCCAGATTCACCAATGACGAATCTAGTTTATCCAATTTAAGTTAATGTACCAATCATAGTAGTTTGAGTCCCATTTGTTGCATTTAAGTTTACCTTGCACCTGTTAATGTGCCAGAATTGGAAGAACTTTCAAACTTTTACAACGCATCAAATTGATCTCTTAGAGATTCCTTAAATGCTCTATGGAATTTGGAAGCACCTCCGAATTTTTACAGTAGCGCACATTGATATTCTGAAGATTAGATAAATTCTCTGAGAAATTTGGGAGTATCAGAGCCTGTATATTATGTTGCTTAAGCAATAGAATCGCCATCAGTATCTTATCTTGTTGATCCAATTGATGATCCAGTCAGTGATCTAGTTTATCCATAAGCGTCAAAGCCAGTATAAGTGACCATTTACCAGTAAGATGCAGCAAAGGTATATGCAAGAGTAAGGGGAGAGACTGCATAAGAAGCAAAGGTGGGGGAAGTATATTATTCTGTGAATTGAGTTTCTACTAAGTCTTAACAAGCAGCACCTAAAGTAGTTCGTGAGTCATCAACCCTATATATTCCATATCCAATTGGATAACTCGGAGCCTATTAATTAAGAGCCATTTTCGGATCCAGAACCAATGGATTGAGTTGCCTAAGCACTTTCACACTAGTAGATCCTGCATAGGCATAAACAAAGGTTGCTAAAGCAGGCAAGGTAAGAGTTTCAACAACATCAAAACACACATAAACATGACCCACATCCTTTCTTGAGAAAACTAGTGGTTTTCCTAGTGTACCTTCCAGTAGCATTCCAGTAGTAATAGAACTGCTTTGACAACGGGCTATTGAAAGTAAGGGACCAATTAAGCTTTGTCTAAAGCCCCAACAAGCACTCAAGGAAACGACACCACCATAAATCGTAGCTACAGCCAAGTCAGCTCATGTTATACGTGCAACAACTCATGTTAAGCATGCACCTATAAGAGCAACAAATAGCAGATTCATAGTCTTCTGTGCACTTCTACTACCTATTTGTTACATAAACACAAAAATGGATTACAACAAAGCATGTTGCAAATATCTTTGAATAAAAATTCATTGAAAATTGTTGACATGGTTAAGAAGGTTGTGATTATTAAAGCACTTACAGACGATGATGATTTCTCTAGCAGATCATAGACGTCTTTCAGCGTCACACTGCCAAGACTACGCTGCATCATTACATAAATCATGATCTCTTTTAATGAGTAAAATATCATGATAATGTCATTTGGGGTTCCTGTCCCTAGGAAAATCCTTTGTCTTTCATCTTGTTGGACATAGAAATTAATAAAAAATAAAAAATAAAATAAATAAAAAATAGAAAAGTAAAACTTGTAGGTGGTTAAATAAAGGAACATAAAGTTAAATATAGAAAATATAAAGCTTGCAGGTGGCCACATGTAGCTTGCATGCAGCCCATGTATCCCCTCTCCACACTAAATGTTCGGTATGTGCTCGAGATTCAACTGAAACAGCCTCGCTAATGAAAGATGGCCTTGCTACCTAGTCCAACCATGCCACCCAACAATCCCAGCAGGTTGTACCACACTTTCATATGTGGGAATTTTAAGACCGAAAGGTGGTGTATGTGGTAATGGTAAAAAAGAAGTAGGGTTGGACCGGGCTTATAACCTTTCACCAAATTACCAAGTTGATCCAGTCGAACCAGTCGAAGTAGCTGCACCACCAACAATAGAGCCAACCGTTAGGTCTCTATAATACTAGTGATTCCCCCATTACTATTGTAGTTGTATCCCTTATTAATATTGTTGTGCCCCTATTGTCCCCATATTTTTATTACTATGCCCCATAGAATCCCTCTATTGTTATTTTTTTGTGGCTTATATTATTATTGTTAGGTTGGTTGGGTTATATTGTGACTCCTTAGACTCCTATATATAGAAAGGAGGTATTGTCATTTGAATCATCTAAGAATTGTTCATTTGTGTAATGTAAAGGAGGTTTCCCCCTCGAAGAGGTTGAATTCTAAGGCATTGATCTCTCCTTCCTATCTTTTTGTGAGCTGGTTTCATAACTTATCTACTGAAGATTCCACATGGGAGGATCAAAATGTTATACAGAAGCATCCAGAGCTACTCAAGCATTGAGGACAACACCTTTTTTGAAGGAGAGGGGCATGTTAGGTCCCTATAATACTAGTGATTCCCCCATTACTATTGTATTTGTATCCCTTATCAAACCCAAAACCCTTTAATTAGAGTAAGAAAAAGTTGAAGCCAGAGCTATCAAGACCCTTTAATTAGAGTAGAAGAATCAGAAGAAGACGTTGTTAAGATAATTTACCCAAAAGCCAAGTTGAAGCCCAGTTGAAGCCCAAGCTGTCAAAACCATTTAATTAGAGCAGAAGAAGTTGTTGCTAAACGATCATTCTTGCAATCATTCCTGCAAGCTCAGCAAAAGAAGCTGTTGTTGCTAAACTATTATTCCTGCAGGCTCAGTAGAAGAAGTTATTGTTGCTAAACTATCATTCTTGTAGGCTCAACAGAAGATGTTATTTTTGCTAAACTATCATTCCTGCAGGCTCAGCAGAAGAAGTTGTTGTTGCTAAAGTATCATTCCTGCATGCTCTTAAGTGGTTGCCACCAAAAACATGCTCTTAAGTGGTCGCCACCAGAAAACATAAGTTCTCACCACCAGAAAACATTGCTGCAATTGCGAGTGTAATTCAAGCAATTGCCACTATTTCATCCAAGAATAGTGAATGAACAAGAGTGAATAAACATAAATATTGTGTAGCAAACATTGAAGCAATTGTGACTATTCGAGCCAAGAGTCAAATCAGAAATATCACCAAATCAGAAATTTCAGAAATAATGTTGTGTAGCAGCATTCCCTGCCAGATCGGGTTCTCATGCAAACAACAATTGTGAATAATTGTCAAGTATGGTTCTCATGCAAACCACAATTTTGACACAATAGTAGTTCTCTAGACACGTCAAAAAGAAATATTTAAAATAAAAAATTATAATATCTCAATCTTATTGGAACTCCGAGATATATGTTACTAATATTTAATGTCTATAGATTAATGTTAACATTAAACCAACAGTAATCCATATGAACATTTATATGATGTCTTTACTCATTAGTTTAAGTTTCAAAATGAAAAATGGTTCATTTAAATTTCTTTTAAATTGCCTTGGCCTCGATATGAGGCCAAATAAGACGATGAATCCTTTAATTGGTTAAAAAGAAATATTTGATTTCACTCATTGGTTAAAAAGAAAAATCATTTCATTAATATAAACGAACTTCAAGGCAGAGACCTTCCCCTGCATGAGTGGGAAGAAATGGTACAAGACCCAGGCACAACAAATGGTAGGGAATCTCTCTATACCAAGACTTTGCAACAATACTAGATCATGAAACACATAGTTGCTCATGCTATGACCCTCCATCAAGAGCACATGGAAGGAGAAGTGGTGAATCGGCAGGAGTGAAACAAGGAACCAGAACTTGGTAGAGCGGAAATGATGAAGGAATTGGTAACCATCCAGATACAAACATATAGGAACAATCTTGCTTTGGGTTGCATCGAGTAGACTCTGTCTGAGCTAAAGTGGAAATTGTTTCAACAGAGATGAGAGCTCCCAGGCCCAAGGGTGAAGCCGCAGAACACTAGAAAGAAGATGATGAATCCGGAAGAGAAGGAAACTTTTCAGATAGCCTCCTCAAATGAGGAGTAGCTGCTTTATTGTTAGTTTTTTTGTCTATAGTTTTTTGAATGTTTATGTCTGAAAGGCCAGAGAGAGGAACTTGGGAGATACTAATGATTATGATGAACTTATTTAAATTTTGGAGTGGATACAATGTTGATTGATGGCCACTTGGTTTCCCTCGGGTAGGTGGCTGGTTAATCGATGTGTTGTGACTGTAAATTTTGAAAAAGTAAATATAGAAAGTACTACCTTGTTTACAAAAAAAAAAAATGATAACTACATATTTATGTGTCCTTTCAATTAGTATTTTTGTTCAAACCATTGTTTGTGTTTTATATTTGGTTAGAAACTTTCCACATATATGATATGCTTAAGATCACAATACTTTGAATGTTAAATTATATTGTTTTCAAATACTTAGACTAAAATAACAATCTTTCCATCTAATATAATACGATATATATATATTAAAAAGAAAATATTGCAAATAAATAAAAATATCATAAATATAATATTAAAAAGAAAATATTGCAAATAAATAAAAATATCATAAATATAATATTAATATTGAAATATTGATATAATAAATTTATAAATAGTTTTATTATTAGTTATCTATATAAATGTTAGATTTCTAAGTTTTATTAAGTTAAACAAGGGGAGTTGCAGGCAACAAGTCCTTGTCGTGTTTAGTAAGCACTTTAGGATAGAGTTCCAAATTCACCAACGACGGATCTAGTTTATCCAACTTAAGTGAATGTACCAATCGTAGTAGTTTGAGTCCTATTTGTTGTGTTTAAGTTTACCTTGCACCTGTTAATGTGCCAAAATTGGAAGAACTTTCAAACTTTTACAATGCATCAAATTCATATCTTAGAGATTCCTTAAATTCTCTATGGAATTTGGAAGCACCTCCAAACTTTTACATAGCACAGATTGACATTCTGAAGATTAGATAAATTCTCTGAGAAATTTGGGAGTATTGGAGCCTGGATATTATGTTGCTTAAGCAATAGAACCGCCATCGGTATCTTATCTTGTTGATCCAGTCGATGATCTAGTCAGTGATCTAGTTTATCCATAAGCATCAAAGCCAGTATAAGTGACCATTTACCAGTGAGATGCAACAAAGGTATAGGCAAGAGTAAGGGAAGAGGCTGCATAACAAGCAAAGGTGGGGGCAGTATATTATTCTGTGAATTGAGTTTCTACTAAGTATTAACAAGCAACACCGAAAGCAGTTCGAGAACCATCAACCCTCTATGTTCCATATCCAATTGGATAACTCAGAGCCTATTAATTAAGAATCATTTTCGGATCCAGAACCAATGGATTGAGTTGCCTAAGAACTTTCACGGTAGTAGATCTCACATAGGCATAAACAAAGGTTGCTAAAGCAGTCGAGGTAAGAGTTTCACCAACATCAAGGCATGCATAAACAGGACCGACATCTTTTCTTGAGAAAACCAGCAGTTTTCCTAGCATACCTTCCAGTAGCATTCCCATCGTAATAGAACTGCTTTGACAATGGGCTATTGAAAGTAAGGGACCAATTAAGCTCTTTCTGAAGCCCCGACAAGCACTCAAGGAAACGGTGCCACCATAAATCCTAGCTACAGCCAAGTCAGCTCATGTTATAGGTGCAACAACTCATGTTAAGCCTGCACATGTAAGAGCAACAAATAGGAAATTCGTAGTCTTCTGTGCACTTCTACTACCTATTTGTTACATAAACACAAAAATGGATTACAACAGAGCATGCTGCAAATATCTTTGAATAATAATTCATTGAAAATTGTTGACATGGTTAAGAAGGTTGTGATTATTGAAGCACTTACAGACGATGATGATTTCTCCAATAGATCATAGACTTCTTTCAGCGTCACACCGCCAAGACTACGCTGCATCACTACATAAATCATGATCTCCTTTAATGAGTAAAATATCATGATAATGCTATTTGGGGTTCCTGTCCTTAGGAAACTCCTTAGTCTGTCATCTTGTTGGACATATAAATTAATAAAAAATAAAAAAATAAAAAATAGAAAAGTAAAACTTGCAGGTGGTTAAATAAGGAACATAAACTTAAATATAGAAAATATAAAGCTTGCAGGTGGGCACATGTAGTTTGCATGCAGCCCATGTATCCCATCTCCACATTAAATGTTCGGTATGTGCCCGAGATTCAATTAAAAACCTCGCTAATGAAATATGGCCTTGCTACCCAATCCAACCATGCCACCCAACAATCCCAGTTGGTTGTACCACACTTTCAGATAAGGGAATTTTAAGACCGAAAGGTGGTGTATGTGGTAATGGTAAAAAAGAAGTAGGGTTGGACCAAGCTTATAACCTTTCACCAGCTTACCGAGTCGATCCAGTCGAAGTAGCTACACCACCAACAACAGAGTCAACACTAGCAGCAGAGGCAAAGTAAGACATGTATAGATAAGAGTAATCTGACTATCAATTAAGCACCTATCAACTGAGTCTAAAAAAAAAAGATTTAAGGTCATTTTGGAACAAGTCATGGATTTCAAATAGGAATTATATTTGCAACTGAAGGATTTTACACTAGCATTGCAACTGCTGATTCAAATGCTACTAGTGCTTTTGGAATTGGTTTGTATACCCTTGCTTCTAGGAAACAACTGGCATTGGTGGTGTTTTCACTATTGAGACTTACTGAAACGAGTGGTGGTGATAAATTTCCTCACCTTCGCATAACTAAGTAAAAAAGAGGGTAGTTTTCTAGTGATCTATAGTGTTTTGAACCAGATAATTGAATAATTAAAAATCCCTTTCAATTTCTTGTAAACAGAGTTTGAATTCCTTAATAAGAATGCAAGCAGGACTAGAACTCACCACTATGAGCGGAGAGTGAAAGGAGAGCAGGAACTGAACAAGCTTGCCATTTTTCCTTCATCCAAATGAAATGAAAGTGTTTCGTCATGGAGCACATTCAGAAGTGGCCTGCCCTACTTCCTGTACTGTTTTTCAGGTGATACGAGTTTGGAATGCGGCTTTGCCTTTATGAGTACATTGAAGCATCTTGACGCCTGGGTAAATGATGCCAATCCTTCAACATTATTTGCTGCTCACAAGAATCACATCTAATAAAAGCAAATACAACAGCTATGTGAAATTCATAATTATAATGAAGGCCTCCAACATTTTTTGCATCATGAAACATTCAATCCACTACTTCAAAATCTGTCTACAAAGCAAATAAAAATGGAACAAAGATAAATCAAAAGCAGAATTGATAGGTAGATGGTGCATGTATTAAGATACCAGGTGTCTTCCTCTGTCCGATGTGTATCTCCTTACAAGCCAACCTGGGTGTACTGGTGAGTGTTGTTTTAGGTAAACAAATTCTAGTAGAGTTATTCCAGTAGATTTAGTATAGAAATAGGAAAAGTTTCTATTTTTTCTATTTATTCCAGTAGACTTAGTATAGAAATAGGAAAAATTTCTAAATTTTTATGGCAAGAAGTTGAAGCCAAAGTTGTCAAACCCAAAACCCTTTAATTAGAGCAAGAAAAAGTTGAAGCCGGAGCTATCAAGACCCTTTAATTAGAGTACAAGAATCAAAAGAAGACGTTGTCAAGATAATTTACCCAAAAGCCAAGTTGAAGCCCAGTTGAAGCCCAAGCTGTCAAAACCCTTTAATTAGAGCAGAAGAAGTTGTTGCTAAACTATCATTCTTGCAATCATTCTTGCAGGCTCAACAAAATACGTTGTTGTTGCTAAATTGTCATTCCTGCAGGCTCAGCAGAAGAAGCTATTGTTGCTAAACTATCATTCCTACAGGCTCAACAGAAGACGCTAGTGTTGTTAAACTATCATTCTTGCAGGCTCAGCAAAAGAAATTGTTGTTGCTAAACTATCATTCTTGCATGCTCTTAAGTGGTTGCCACCAAAAAAATGCTCTTAAGTGGTCGCCAGCAGAAAACGTAAGTGCTCACTACCAAAAAACATTGCTGCAATTGCGAGTGTAATTGAAGCAATTGCCACTACTCCATCCAAAAATAGTGAATGAACAAGAGTGAATAAACAAAAATATTGTGTAGCAAACATTGAAGCAATTGTGACTATTCGAGCCAAGAGGCAAATCAGAAATATTGCCATATCAAAAATTTCAGAAATATTGTTGTGTAGCAGCATTCCCTGCCAGATCGGGTTCTCATGCAAACAACAATTGTCAATAATTGTCAAGTATGGTTCTCATGCAAACCACAATTTTGACACCGCAATAGTTCTCTAGACACGTCAAAAACACATATTTAAAATAAAAAATTATAATATCTCAATCTTATTGAAACTCCGAGATATATGTTACTAACATTTAATGTCTATGAATTAATGTTAAAATTAAAACAACAGTAATCCATATGAACATTTATATGATGTCTTTACTCATTAGTTTGAGTTTCAAAATGAAAAATGGTTCATTTAAATTGCCTTGGCCTCAATATGAGGCTAAATAAGATGATGAATCCTTTAATTGGTTAAAAAGGAATATTTGATTTTGCTCATTGGTTAAAAAGAAAAATCATTTCATTAATATAAACGAACTTCGGTTAAAATAGAAAAATAACCATTGATTTAAGTATCGAACTAATGCTTATCAAAAACCGATTGATATAGTCCCTGCGAGGCCCTGTGGGTAGGTACTAATAATATTACAACTAAATATTTGAAACGAATCAAATTTTAATATAATTAAAATAAATTTAGATGTATTGATTTCATGTTTTAAATAAATATTAGCCTAAGATAATAAATTTATAAAATTGAAACTTTATTTTAAATATTTCTTCTACAAAACATATATACAAGGTGTAGAATTATAATATTTTGAAGGGGCATGTCATTAAATGCAATATAATGATAAAGTTGGTAAGCATGGGAAGTTTAAAAATAAAATAATTAAATTCGTCCGAGTTAACAAACGGGTGTTGTTTGTTGTAAAGATAATAGTAATTTAATATTGAGATTAGAATTTTTGAGATAAATAAAATATATTAAATGTTTAAATATGTTAGTATATTGTAATAATTTATAAGGTTAGTGAGGGGTGACAAGAGAGAGGGGTTTTTTATGGTCTTAAAGAAGTTAAAGTTGCAGAGTGTTTAAGGGGTTTAGGATATATGATAAAAAGCCAAACTGAAATTGAAGTTTATGTTTTTTAATAGGAGATTCCATTACACAAAGAAAATCTGATAAGTTGTCTAATTGTTTTGGGAGACCCTCTTTCTTTTTCAACATTTAGTGAAGAGCTCCCATCTCACGAACAAAATATTAGAAAGTCTGACAAAAAAATTAGGAAAGTATTAAAAAAATTATTTTTAATAGCATATTTCCATTTTCTCTGTCATCCCAATAAAAATTAAGACTTGTGTGTTGATGAAAGTTATAAATTCAGTTTGGGAAATTTAAAAATCCATGCTCAAATCAACTCCTTTCTTATTCTTTAAAGCTAAATAAATTAACATTACACTTATAAAAGATTGCATTATCGGAGCCAAGTAGGTACACGGGAAGTTATGACGTGTTTATGCGACTAAGGTAGTTGGGCTTCTCGTCGGCTTCGGATGTGTTTGAGGGCTCAACATTCGACTTGACTGTTGGGATTGGACTTGTTCAGTATTCTCTACTAATACTAAAGAAATCCCCATTAAAATTCTCATATAAGCTCTCCTTTCGCACCCATTTCGAAAATAGACCCCTTTCGAAAATAGTCCTCTTCGAGAATGAAAACAAGTTACCTAAAGCATCGAGTATTTTGAAATTTATTCTCGAGAAAGAGAGTTCAAGGCGTTGTTGAATTCGATTGATTGATCTGTGGTAAATGGTACATACCCACTTGTTGAACCGAGCTGGTTGAGTTCGCATTCAGGGCCAAGCCTCTCCAGTTGTGGTTTTTCAGTTTTTAATCGAGATTTGTCGAATAAGAGGAAAAAATGTCTCTGGAACCAGATTCTACTCCCAGCAGGGTCCCTCCCCCATTGGTTTCCAGCACTTCTCCCTATCCTCCTCCCAGAAGTTCGTTTTGTCAGAGAAGGCACGAGGCATTTTCCGACGATCTGTTCAGGAGTGCCACGGATTTACAGGTTTCTAGCGCAGAAAGTAGTGGATCGCAAGGTCGTTTGGCTTCACTGAAAGCAGAGGAAGCAGGTAATAGGAGGTTTCAAGCTACGGCATGGATAAAGAGCATGGTTGGTTCTCTAGATATACCATGCGAGCCATCTGAGGAGGAGTTTCGTCTTTGCTTGAGAAATGGGATCATATTATGTAATCTTATCAACAAGGTTCAGCCAGGCGCAGTGTCTAAGGTCGTTGCAAATCATGTTTCATCACTTCCTCCTGAAGGACGGCCTTTATCTGCTTATCAATATTTTGAGAATGTTAGGAATTTTCTTGTAGCTGCTGAAGAGATGAATTTACCTACTTTTGAAGCTACTAATTTAGAGCAGGAAAGCTTGCGGCCGGGTTCTACGACAAAGATTGTTGACTGTATATTGGCGCTGAAATCTTACTATGAATGGAAACAGTGTGGAGGAAATGGCTCTTGGAAATATGCAGGCCCTTTGAGGTCCCCTATGATTCCACGAAGCACTGGAAATTTCCTTCAACGCTCAACTCCTTGTGTGCCTGTAACGGACACTGAAACAATCCAAGACCTATCAATTATGAACATGGATAACGGAGAAAAACGACTCGGTGACATCTTTCAATCTAAAGACACATTGGGAGCTTGGTTAAAACGGTTTGCTGTAGAAATGACAAATGAGAAGGAAAATGTTGATCAGAACCTTGTTGAAGCCATAAAAACTGCTGCACCGGGCTCGATGCAAGCATTCATGAATCTTATCATTGCAATTTTTGCAGAAAATAAACAAGACAAATTTTCCCTGATTCAGAAAAGCCAGGATCAAGACAATCAGCTCCTTTTGGATTCTCCAGACCAAAAAAATGGCGACTGTTCACCTTTTCAAAGTCAGGATCCAAAACCTTTGCATATAAGTCAGGAACATCAGATGCGTTTGGAAGCACAAAGAAAAGAAGTCAAGGACATAAGAGACTTATTACTTAGAGCACGGGAAGATGTACAAGGGTTTCAGGCAGAGTGGCGAAAGCATTTTGAATTGCTTGATAACCAGGTCGCAGGAATTTTTAAAGCTGCTAGTGGATATCACAGAGTTCTGGAAGAAAACAAGATCCTTTATAATAGCCTTCAAGAACTCAAAGGAAGCATAAGGGTATACTGCAGAATCCGACCCCATTTTGGAGGTCAATCTGAAGCCCACAGTGCAGTGGAATTGATTGGAGAGGATGGATACCTCCTGGTCAATACATCCAAAATGGGCAAAGATGTACAGAGGATATTCAATTTTAATAAGGTTTTTGGGCCATCTTCTACGCAAGAGGAAATTTACATGGATACACAGCCATTGATCCGATCTGTAATGGATGGTTACAATGTCTGCATTTTTGCATATGGTCAAACAGGATCTGGGAAAACCCACACCATGAGCGGTCCAACAGGTGCTTCTGAAAAGGAGATGGGAGTCAACTATAGAGCACTCAGTGACCTCTTCCAGTTGTCTCAAAAGAGGAAAGATTTAATGGTGTATGAAGTCTCCGTCCAAATGATAGAGGTATACAACGAACAAGTGACGGATCTTCTCGGAGCACTGACCTCAAGCAAGAAATTAGATATTCGAAATAATGGTCACAAGGGATTTAATGTACCGGATGCTATACTTATGCCCGTTAAAGCAACTTCTGATGTTTTGGATTTGATAAATTTTGGCCAAAAGAATCGCACTGTTAGCTATACTGCACTAAATGACCGCAGCAGTCGTTCTCACAGTGTGTTGACTGTGCACGTGCAAGGTACAGATCGTGTTTCTGGGTGTAACCTTCATAGCTGCCTTAATTTGGTAGATCTTGCTGGAAGTGAGAGGGTAGATAAATCTGAAGTAACTGGAGATCGTTTGAAGGAAGCACAATACATAAACAAGTCCCTTTCATCTCTAGGAGACGTTATTGCAGCATTGGCACAGAGGAATTCGCATGTGCCATATCGAAATAGCAAATTGACTCAATTACTTCAGGATTCATTAGGGGGCAAGGCAAAGACTCTGATGTTTGTGCACATAAGTCCTGAACCGGATTCATATGGAGAGACAATAAGCACCCTTAAATTCGCTGAACGGGTGTCCTCTATTGAACTTGGTGCTGTACGTTTGAATAAAGAAAGTGGAGAAGTTCGTGAACTTAGAGAGCAGGTAGACAGTTTGAAGAAGGCGTTGGCGAGGAAAGAAGCAGAAGTAGCACAGTTACAGAAGGTGAGAGAATCTCCACTTATTGACAAACACAAACTCCAAACGCCAGTGCGAAGTCGTAGATGGAGCCTTGAAGCACCTGGGATAAGCAAAGTTGAGGTACAGGATGGTATTTATAATTTTGGGATGGGTACCCAAGATGACAAGTTGGTAGATTTAGGGGAGAGATCCAAGCTTAATGAAACGCCGATAGGCAAACAAAATGGCAACCGTCGGAGCAGTCTGGGAAATGACCGTAGAAATTTATCGGGGCTAAAAAGTGGTGGTACAGACGGTGAAACAAATACAGGAACTGATAGTGCGGCTCTATTCGCATCGAAAAAGAATTCTCAAATTAAAAAGTCACTACAATCCTTTGGAAAACTAATCAGTGGTGAAAAAACATCTACAATTCAAGTTGAATTATCACCGCCTGTCTGTAGCGGTGAGCGAAGATTATCTATTGGTGGACAGAGCCAACCCTTCTCAAACAGGCAGCAGCCACTTACAGTGGTCAACAATTCAGGAAGTGGTCGCCCTAGGCGAAATTCACTTGAGGGAAAAGCACCCATGGGATCGAAGATAACAGCTTCTCCAAACGGGCATGCAGGGCAAACTTGCAAGACACCACCTGATCAGCAGGAGATTAAGGTGGGAAAACCTGATGTAATAACCTTCAAAAAGAGATAAACTCTGCACGGCAGAGGACATTTTGCCCATAAAATACGTTGAAATTTTTTACATTACCGTCGGGCATGACGTGTTTAGAAGGAGCCAGAACGTATTTTGACGGCTAAGATTTTTTTTGAAAAATAGGTTATCTAAATCCTGACACCTTTCCACTTCAACTTGGAACGAACATTATAATAAGTCCATAATGATTTTATCAACCAATAAACTTTAATTTTGAATCCTGCTTCAAAATCCAAAAATGTTTACTACAGAATTTTGGAATTCGAACAAAGTGCTCCTACAATACTTAATTTTGAAATCCGAACAGTGTGATTGTATATTTATAATTATAGGTTATTATAGTTTGAAATCCGAACAGTTTGCTTGCACTATAATTTTAATTTTGAAATCTGAACAGTTTGTTTGCGCTGTAATTTTATCTTATATAATTATAAAATCCCCTAGTTATTATAGTTTGAAATCCTAGCAATTTATAATATAATAGATATAATTTTATAATAGATATAATTTTATCGGATCTCTTCGTTATTATAGTTTTGATGTTCTAATTGTTGAGGCCGTGTTAATTGTTTGAAAGAAAAGTGGTTAGAGAAGAAAAAATTAGATGCTTTCAGATGATGAGTCTTCAGAAATACATAGTCTTTTTAACTTTATTTAACATAAACGGTGAGTTAGAAATTAAAATTTGAGTAGAACCATAAGCTCCATGATTGTGACTTCAACTATTTATGACCATCTGGCTTTCGGTTATTATTAACTATTTTAGTTTTTTTTGTATTTTAGTTTTTT
The DNA here is from genome assembly GCA_000404065.3 of Pinus taeda. Classification (NCBI taxonomy): domain Eukaryota; kingdom Viridiplantae; phylum Streptophyta; class Pinopsida; order Pinales; family Pinaceae; genus Pinus; species Pinus taeda. The sequence continues at coordinate 3,495 of APFE030670902.1, read as the reverse complement.
TGGATTGGAATTAAGTATAATTTCTTTTAAACAAATCTACTGTGGATTAAATTATTTTTTCAATGTAAATCAATTTAATATATTTAAAATTTTTCTAGTATTAAACACTAAAAATGGGATAAATACATTTCTTTTTTTAAATAGTGTTTTTTAATGATGATTTAGTTAAAAATATATTTGAAAAATATTTAGTAAATTGTTCTGCTATTTTAATATTTTTTCTATATATTTTTAAGATATTGGGAAAAATGATTGTAATTCAGTTCTGAAACTCATATTGGGGACAATCATCGTTGACACCTATCCATAATGCACGTTGACTCATCATGGTTATTCAAGAAAAACCATGCTTTAGAATTACCCTATTAGGAGACATCCCAAGTGAATTCAAATATGCACACATGTAGAAAGGAAAGCATATTTTTAATAAAGTAGGAATTAAGATATTTACAACTTGCACAGAAGCACCTATAGGCTAAGGACACAACCACGAAAAATGGATTTGAGACCATTCAACAAAGGTTCTTACCTAGTCTCCTTAAATATACAAAACTAAGTGATCAATAAGCATCTTGTCTAATAGAGACTTTATATCAAATAATATATCAAATAATGGTCAATCTTAATATGATTGAATTCCCATAGGTGTCACGTAGATGGGACAAGGGGAAGAAAAAATATATATTTCATACTCCTTAGAAGGAATGTTGTTCAATGACATTGAATTAGTTCATTTGATCTGGGTAAGTTGGATTAGTACCCAAGTCCAAATAGTTTCCTTGAAATCCAATGAATATGCATCTATCTCTTATGTAAACATCATTAAAATTACCACTTGAATGAAACAAACAATCAATCCATGAGTGTGTTAGTACATCATTAAACATGCGTAGCTGAAAGAACAAAACCTCTTCCTTGTCATAATAAATCTGGACCACAATCTTGCTTGTTGCCACTAGCTCTCCCTAAGTATATTGGCCACCCACCTTTATTGGATTGTTTGGGCGAGAGGCTTGTCACAATATCACCGACTCACCTCTCACTTCTGAAATTTATCCTATGTCACAATGTTACTTTTGGAACAACAAAAGTGTTGCTTTGACTAGAATCTACACCAGATATCGAGTGTCTCAACATATCGCTTAAAAGCTTTGAAATGTATGGCTTATGAAGAATGACATCTACTGCCACTTATGAAATACTAAAATGCTTTTAATACATTGTACTTTCTTGACTATAAACTCTCGGTAGTGGAGCCCCACATTGATTCCATATGATTATGATAGTGGAGAGGATGTAGAGGATAGTCTATCTTATAGTTTTACTTTGTTGGTCATCTTTACATCACATAAGATCTCCTTAGTAATATCTCATATATACAAATGCTATGGCATGTATGAGTGAAGGGCATTTGATTTCAAAGTTATGGATATATCATTGTGAGTGTTCCATAAAATTTCAAACAAAAATTGAGAATTCAATAAGTCATTTATGGATTATGGTCATTTCTTTTTTGTTATGATAGATATGTGTTTTTAATGAAACCTTTATTAGTGAAGGGTTATTTTATTATCAAAACAACAATCTTGAAGGGAAAATTTTAAACATAACGTTTCTTGAAGGGCAACATAAAAAGCTAAAACGTAAAAAAAAATGATATGATGGGTAAAGAGTAATCCAAATTCCAACCCTACCGCACACCAAGAAATAAACTAGCAATTGCACCAGATGTTGCAAGGAAACACCTGAAAGGAATGATGTCGTTGACCTTCTTTCCAAAGAGGTCGCGTAGCTGAGCAGAGGAAAATGTATAATACAGCAATACAGGAACGTAAATTCTATTTTTTTATGAATTAATCTTATAAAATATATATCTACAAAACCCCTTATTTTTATTGTCTAATTCAAAATTTTTTAGAAAAAAATTATAATTTTGCTAAATTAAAAACCTCATATTTGATCTTCAGGTTATGCATGTTCTTCCATAAGAAAAAATTATTTACCGAGAGCTCAGGGTTTACCTTCCATTTTCCTGTTCTGCCACATCTGCCCCCGGTCACCAGCAACGAGCTACCCAAGGAATTTGCAAGCAGCTGGAGCAGGAATATAGCGATGGTTATAGATGAGCTCGTAGAATATTTGGAGGACCCTCTGGAGGGAATCCCCATTTGGTACCATCCCCAGAAAATTCCCGTAGGCAGTTACCCTTTTGACAGTGCGATTTCTGATGCGGTAGCCTCTCCGCCCTCGATATCAGGTCTTTCGAACTCGGTGGCCACACTCCTGGAAGCCACCCCCTTACTATCATACCTCACTTCTCAGCCGTTGTCGCCATCTACCTTATCTTTCGTGGACCACTCTCTCGATCCTAGCTTGGAAAATCTCTCGGTGGGCATCGCACCCTTTCCACCCTCCATTGGCTCCCGTGTCCCTTCTGTCGCTCAGTCCAGTGAGCCTGTGTCTTCCGCTCTAGAGCAACAACCTATGCTACCCTCCATGGGCCCCCCATCTGGTAATTTCACAGGGATCTCACCCATTTCTGGATTTTTCTCCATGGAGCCTCTTTAGGACCCTCCTAATTTTGGGGCTCATCCTCCTCTGAGTGAAACTCTACAGCCCACAGATGAAGACAGGCTGCAAATGACTAAAAGAAAGCGATGCCCAAAATCCAAAGCTTATGAGGCTATTCTAAGGCTCGGAGAGGACATTCAGTTGAGTGATACTATGGAGATTGTTGACAGGGTCTTGGTTGGAAGAGTCAAGGGGAGGAACTACAGTGCAACTAGGCTGAAGCAATGGACATCGGAGGTTTGGGGACAACATCTGGATGATCCTCCTTTCATCCAGACTATTTTTAGGGGATGGTTTGCCCTCTATTTCGCAAGGGCCGAACACACAAATTGGGTCCTCTCTACGGTTTGGAACATATAGCAGGTTCTAGTGTTCCTGCACAGATGGACGCCATTATTTGACCCAAAATGCGAGAAGCTAAATGCTGGTCCCCTATGGGTCCATCTCCCAAGGCTACCTTTAAAATTTTGGTCTGACGATGTTTGAAGGAGACTTGGGAATGTCTTGGGCTCATACCTAGATCATGACAAATCCTACCTTATGACAAGTATGATGGCCTACGCAAGGGTATTAGTACATTTGGATACCAGTGATGGCTTGCAGGAATACATCACAATTCAATGGAGAAATTTTACTCGGAGATAGACATTGGATTATGAATGGGTACCTTTCAGGTGCAGACGTTGCCACAAGATTGGGCATCTGTTTAAGGACTACCCACTCAATAATAAGGCAAGATCACGAAAAGAGGCAAGGGAAATCCCATCTAAGTCAGTGCATGAACAGGAGGAACAACCTCCCATCGAAGACCCAGGGATACAAGTGGATTTGGTGGATGCAGGAAAGACACCCTCCAGAGAGGTCCCTAATAAACACGACAGACCAGCACTTCAGCCACCTCTCCTCCACTCATAGAGCGGTTGC